>APFE031391262.1:624-28445 GCA_000404065.3 Pinus taeda
CAAAACGTAGCTGAGAGAGAAAGAGAGATAAAGACTCTCAAAAGGAGGATAAATGAGCTAGAGAAAGAGCTCACACTTGATAAAGTAACAACTGAGATCAAGAGAGTCCTATGGGCCAATATTGGCCAATCCATCATAGACCAGTGGGAATATATTGAGGCTATTCATGATCAGATGGGGCTCATTGGAAAAGCACATAGGGAAATCCAAAGAGCAAGAGCATCTCTAGGAAGTATGCCTGAGGCTGCCACCAGAATGATTAATGTGTTTAATTACAAAAGAAGTTCTCAGCTGGTCAAAATGGGAATTGCCAACAGGACTGAGACCATTTCGATGGTCAAAAGGGTCCAGACACTAAGAAACCTGGTACGGACATTAGAGAGAAGAAGCCAGGATATATAGACAAACATTAATAAATTCATGGACAAATTTATATCATTACAGAACAGAGGTCTTCCTAGCTTAATGGGCACCTCAGGAAGACTACTTTCCCATGAAAATTATGCCAAGAGGGTCAACACCTTTGCTACAAATCAGATTGCAGAAAAGCCCAACACTTCAGCAGAATCAGGGCTAGCATCAGGACAGACTCTCTACAACAGGGTAGAGAGCTTATTTTTTATCATGAATGAAATCAATCACTTGTTTGATGCGCCTCCAAATTTCTATAAATATACAAAGGCGGATGAGACCATAGAGGCAATTTTAAGACATCAATTTCCCACACAGGAAGTCTGGAATGGTTTGATACAATTACTTTTAAACCAGAGCCAGTAATCATGTTTTTTCCATTTAAATATATAAGTTGTCATGCACAGGAAAATTTTGATATATCAGCATGTATGGAGAAAAGAAGGCTGAGCCAACTCAGCGAAACCATTCGGCCACCACAGTAGCACTGACAGTCATAGGTGACAGGGCCGAAAAGCTATAGGAGGACAGAGCTACAAAGACACGTCATTCGACAGTTATAACAAAGCATTCAACCGACTCAGTGACCTCCAAAGGTCAAAATCTTTTGACAGAATTAAAAATCATTTATGTTATATTGAAAGTTGTAATAACTTCTTATCTGTTTCCTGTACGAATTGGTAAAGATATTTATTTCTCAGATGACTCAATTCCTGAGATATTTTGTATGAAACATTTCGATATATTCCCCCTCGCATGAGTTTGCAGGGGTTGGTTATTGTTGTCTCTTCTAGAGTTATTTTACTGTAAATTCTCAGAGAAGTAATACAAAGGCTGTGGAATTTCCAAAGCTCTGTGTTGTTTGATGCATTGTGGTGTTTAGCTGAAAGTTACAGGATTCCTGCGTATTTCATGGCACAATAAGTTTTCCCTACAACTCTTTGTTATGTGTTTTGTTATCTTTCATATCTCTTTCATGCTTTTGTGCTTTACAGTTAATGGCAAGGAAAAAGAATAGTTCCACGATTTAATCACAGATTACCCTAAACTCAATCTAAGCTATTATAAATGTTTTCTTCAGTTATAGTAATAAAGGTGTAATTCTTAATTGCTACCCTTTCACGCTATATCTTTTACAGTGATTATTGTTTCAGGAATTCAATTTTGCTCCTGAGGAATATATCTCTTTCCCACACCCCACCTTAGTGAAAAATTCTTAATTGCTTTTCACTGGTTGTTTACATTTCACCATCATAATTTCAAGTCTGTTTTATGAAGTATTCAAATGGCCCTGTAATTCCAGCTGCTCAAACTCAAGATTTCAAAAAACCAGTAGCCACAGACTCCATTTCCCAATGGACTAACATTATCTGCAGATTTCCACTTTAGGTACAAAAAGACATCCTTCCAACCAAACATAAACCAAAACCCTTACTTCATAACTAGCCTAAAATCTCGGGAGCTCCGGCGAAAATGGCGATGTCACGGTTTAGGGTTAGGTATTCTCAAACTATGATCAGGGTGTTTCTGCACACAGGCCTTGGATAACTGTGCGGCTCAGGACTTCACGGCTGTGGGAAACTCAACACATTTTTTTTCCGTGGCTGACAGTTTCGTTTCATTAAAAAAGGTTGGTCTTACTCACCTGTCGTTTTTATTGAAGAGCGTTTTTAGGAGGGTTTCGTCACAGGGCTTTCTTATACTGCTGGTTTTACTCCCCGTGGTTTATCCGGAAACTGTCGCGACCTTACCCGCTCAGACCTCTCTGCCAGACCCTCTCCTGGGTTGTAGTAACCATGGTAAACCCCGCGGAAATCCTGGCTTTGGACCCCGAGGTGGAAGACTTATTATGAATGTGGGGTAAGGATATTACTAAGCAAAATGTGGAACACTATTTTGGGGATTTTGGCAATCCGGGTTTGGAGGTAGTCTCAAACCAAGAACCACCCATCCCTCTGACATTTAGCAAGAGGTCGGGATACTGGTCGCCGCACTCTGGCTCTTTGAACAACCTGTTATCAGAAAATGATGCGGTTACTACTCGAGTCAATGGTCTTGGTCTGCCGTCGGACCCAAAGCCTTTCGAAGAGTCTACAAACACAAAGGTTTCTGAAGACATCTTTATGCAAAGCTTATCGGCAGGAATAAATTTGGACAAGGCAACAGTCGGGGTTCACACAGCCTCGAGGGCTTCTCTACCAGGTAATGGTCAAAACCCTAAGGGGTCCCCTGAAATCGTTTGTGGGGAGTCTTTTGCGAGGGCGAAAAAAACAATAATCTCTGCGGAGGTCAATACTACCCATACAGACAAGGGGGTCTTGGGGGCTGTGGTGCCAAACCAGCTTCCACAGGAGACGGATTCACAGGGATTTCCATCTCTTTTTATTTCGGGCATTACAGATCTTCGGGATGAGACAAGAGAACAGGCGGAGAGGGCCGACATAAAGGGGGCAAAACGGAAACCTCAAAGACCTATTGGTGCCCTGGAGGTCATCGAAAACCTGGTTCTTGGAATGGAGGTATCAATGGTGGAAGCCATAACTGTGGCTGAATGCACTTTGGTTGGCAGAGCACGAGGTAAGAAATTCACCTCTGATTTTTTGCATGAATGGGGTGCAAAATCTTTCAGAAATGAAAGCCCTATCAATTTTGAAGCCCTTGTGCTGGCAAAGGGCTGGTTTCAATTTAGGTTTGAAGATAAAGGATCGGTAGATTGGGTTCTTCAGCGAATCTGGCATATAGGAAACATTCCTCTGTTGCTCAAAAGATGGTCTCCTCTGTTTGATGCCATCAAGGAGAAAACCGACGTCTTCCCGGTATGGGTCCGAGCGCCGGGTTTACCATCTTTCCTCTGGACAGAGGAGGTATTCAGGACTATTGGGAACAGATTGGGGGGCTTTTTGGAGGCAGACATGACTTTCTTAAAGACAAAAAACAGAGCTATAGCCCGTATTTTGGTCATGCTAAACCTGAGTGGTCAGTTGGCTAAGAAAATCAATCTCTTGTTTCAGGACTATACTTACGAACAAATCCTTGATTACGAATACTTACCTTTTAGATGTCACCGCTGCCATGATTATGGGCATATGGCTAACACTTGCCCACAGACGAGAAGAAGGAGGCATTTTAGAAGTTCTCATCGTGGGAATGGACCGGAAATCCCTCAGGAGCAGACCAGGCAAAATATGTCGGATACCCCCGATCACTGGGATATGGAAACAGAGGATCGCGCGCAGCCTATCAAGGAGGAAGAATTTCATCTTCAGACGGATGCGAATGAAAAGGAGAAAAGTCTGCGGCTTACAGAAAAGGACAAACCAAAGGAATCCGGGGACGCTGAAGCAACCGTCGATCAGGTCACGGATTCACAACATATTCCTGCTGGCGAGGTTGCGGGTATGCAAATAGATCCTATGCCTATTTCTTTACATGAACATATTTCTGTAAATAACTGTCCTGAGTTCGAATATCAAAACAAACAGGATATGTTTCTTGATAAAGATTCAAATCAAAATTTTGATAATCTTGAAATTCTAGCCAGCTCCTTTCCGTCTTTGGATTTAAACTGTGACAAATCCTGGCCTCCACTTCAATCTCCTGCTCATCGTTCCCAATGCCCCTACAATTTGAGGTCTTTGGGTGGAAAGTCGGATGAACATGTTTCCACTGGTGGGCTGGGTATGTTACACCCACAGGAAAACAAAAAAAATAAGAGAGGACGGAAATCACTCATGTCCAAGGCTAAAATGAAAGCAAAACTGGATGTTGCAGATGGCAAACAATTTTCCATTCAGGGGGTCCTTAGAGCAGCCCAGCCCTTTGAAGAAGTTAAAAAATGATTTTGACATCCTGGAACTGTAGGGGTTTGGCCAGCAAACCTAAAAAACTGGCCTTGAAAGATTGGGTCACAAACTCAAATTTTGACGTTATCTTTCTTCAAGAAACCTTGGGGAAGGCCCCTGAGATCGAATCCATGCTAAATTCTCTCCTTCCGGGATGGGCTTTCACTGCTTTGGATGCCTCTGGACACTCGGGGGGTCTTGCTATTGGTATAAAAGATCGACGGGTAAAGATCCTCAATCATTGGGGTTTGAAAAATGCTATGGGAATGGAGGTTTTATCCCCGGATTTTCCTTTTCCCATAACCTTCGTAAATATCTATGGGCCTTGTCAAAACAGGGTCCCTTTCTGGGAAAATTTAATGTCAAAATCAGTGATGAACACCCCGATGATGATCCTGGGAGGTGATCTAAATTTCTCTCTTGGGAGAAATGAAGCTTGGGGTCCTTCTGCAAGGGAAGACCCCTCTGCTGATTTTTTTCACAACCTTCTTTCAGAGAAAACCTTTTTAGATCCTGCTCCAGTTAAACTAAAGCCTACTTGGAGGAATAGAAGAGTGGGGGGTGACCGGATTGCAAAAAGACTCAACCGTTTTCTGGTCTCGGAACCTCTCCTCCTTAGGATTCCTATGATCAGACAGTGGGTCGAGGAGACTGGGAATTCGAACCATTTTCCGATTTTCTTGGATTTGACCAATCCTCCTCCAAAACCCCCTGCCCCTTTCAAGTTTAACCCAGTTTGGCTTCAAGATTCCTCTTTCTGCAAACTGTTCAACGATACCTGGATTCATCAGGATCAAAATATCGGTTTGGACAAAAGCTTTCTGTTTATGGAGAATTTGAAGAGGCTCAAGAAAGCTACTATATCCTGGGCAAAGGTTAAAAAGTTAAAACAATCTGAGGATTTGTCCAGTATCAGAGAGGAACTGAAACACTTGGAAAATATGGAGACAGATGGATATTCCTCACAAGTCACAAAGGACTGAATTCTCTCTTTGGAGAAACAACAAAACAAAATACTGTTGGAAAAGGAAGAAGAATGGAGGATCAAAAGCAGGGCCATCTGGCTTAAAGCCGGGGATGAAAACACTAGTTTCTTCCATAATTTTGCTAAAGGCAGGAAATCTGCAAACACAATTTGGAGTCTAAAAGATGAAGAAGGGAGAGATGTCAGCACTTTTCATGAGCTCTCTGACCTGGGTAAAAGACATTTTCAAAACATTTTCTCAGAGCAGAGAGAGGCATCTATTACTGAAGTCTTCAGAACTGTGCAAAGTTTTCCCAGATTTGTCGAGGAAGAAGAAGCTGAAGATCTCTTAACTCCGGTCTCTAAGGAGGAGGTTGAAGCGGCCATGAAGCTAATGGGCAAGGACAAAAGTCCTGGCCCTGATGGCTGGACTGTAGAACTTTTCCTCCATTTCTTTGAAAAAATTGGAGCAGAGATAACAGAAGTTGTTGAAGAATCAAAACAGAAAGGGGTAATATATAGTCCTTTTAATTCAACCTTTATTGCTCTTATCCCAAAGAAGGATGATCTGGAGAGTTTTGAAGAGTTCAGACCTATTTCTTTGTGTAACTGCATCTATAAGATCATTTTTAAGGTCATTGCCCTCAGAATTGGTCCGATCTTATCCAAATGTATTTCAATGGAACAATTTGGATTTTTAAATGGAAGACAGATACACGAAGCCATTGGGGTCGCACAAGAGGTGACTCATAGTATAAAAGTGAAGAAATTGAAGGGTGTTGTCCTGAAAATTGACCTTTCTAAAGCTTACGATCGGATTAATTGGCTCTACCTAAGGATGCTATTAACCCACATTGGTTTCAGCTATCCTTTTGTCAGTTGGATCATGGGTTGTATAACAAATGTCAGTTTTGCTGTTTTGGTCAATGGTGCTGCCTCTTCCTTTTTCAACAGTCAGAGAGGCCTCAGACAAGGGTGTCCTTTATCTCCACTTTTGTTCCTTCTAGTGGCGGAAGGACTGAGTCGTTTGATCCACAAAGCTAGAAATGAGGGTAAGGTCAAAGGTATTGAGGTAGCTATTAATCTATATATCACTCATCTGCTTTTTGTCGATGATATACTGATTTTTACTAATGGTAGTCAAAATGAATTAAAGGAATTCAAATGTATCTTTGATCTTTTCATAAAAGCCACAGGCATGCAAATAAACACTGGAAAATCCCAAGCCTGTCTCTCAGAATTTGATAGAAGAGAAAGAGATAGATTGTTAAATTTATTTCCTTTCCCCTCCCAACCTCTGGAGGTCCCTTTCAAATACTTGGGTTTTTGGCTCAAACCTGCTGTGTACAGGAAAGTAGATTGGAACTGGCTTATTGCTAAGATTGAATCTAGAACATCCCATTGGAGTTTTAGATGGTTGTCTAGAGATGGCAGATTGATCTTGATAAAATCTGTCTTGTCTGCTATCCCAGTTTACTGGGCGGCCCTGACTTGGATTCCAAAAGGTGTGATGGAGAAAATTCGTAGAATTTGCTGTAGATTTCTGTGGGCAGGTTCAAAGGAATCCTCCGGGGTGCCATGGGTTGCTTGGGATAAAGTGGCTAGACCAAAAGAATGGGGTGGCTGGGGTTTAAAAAGATCTCCAGATTTCAACATCTCTCTAGCTGCAAAATCTGGATGGCGCCTCATTTCTATGGAAAACCTGTGGACTAAAGTGGTCAAAAGGAAGTACATTGACCCACTTCCTATAGATGAATGGATTCGTAGCCAAAACAAGAAAGGACAATCTTCTTCTACTATCTGGAAGGCAACGGTGGAGGCTTTCTTAGTTATTGAACAAGGACTGGCCTGGAAAGTAGGAGATGGAAGACAGATCAGAATTGGAAGAGATCCTTGGGTTGGATGCAATGAAGCTTTTGCCTTATCCCCGGGATTTCTTAGACATCTCGACTCAAAATGTATCCAGACTTTAAACCAGGTGGAAAGAGTTGGGCAGTCTACCATCTGGGGACAGGCCTGGAAGACTATGGGGGATCTAGGATTAAATGTCAGATGGCAAATTGAATGGGAGAACTACATTAAAGAACTCCAAAGATCCAATGTCAAGATAAAAGATGAACCAGATATCTTGTTGTGGGCTCATAGCAAATCTGGGGCATACTCTCCAAAGGAGGGATACAATTTCCTCATGAGTAAGAAAGGCTGGGAGCATCCAGACTGGTGGGCAAAAGATATTTGGAAACTTAAATGTCCAGCTAAGGCGAGGCTCTTTTTTTGGTGTATTCTGAAAAGGAAGGTCCCCACTTGGGATACACTTCAAGCTAGATTCATGGTTGGACCTGGAAGATGTCCACTATGTAAATTATCTGAAGAAACAATTTTCCATCTTTTCATTTCCTGTCCTGCCTCCAAGAAGATCTGGCTGGAGACCATGCGTCTTCTCAAAATCAATGCACTTGGGGGGTCGATTCTATGGAGACCTCATGGTCGAAATGGTGGCATTCTTTTCCAGAAGGGAACATGAGGAATTTTCCTCTTATTTTTGCTTGGGGTGTCTGGCTGTCCAGAAACAAAAGTCTTTTTCATGACAAAGACACTCCCCCAATAACCACGGCCATAAATATTACTGCAATTTACAATTCTCTGCCTCCTCCTGAGGATTCTGCTCCCAAACTAAATCAAAATCCTATCATAATTCAGGAGGGGATTCCTATTGGATACTTCGATGGGGCTTCTCAAAATAATAAGGCAGGTGCAAGCATTTGTATTTTCATCAAACCGGATCACACTTTAAAAGCCTCTGTTGGTTTGGGTTCCGGCACAAACAACTTTGCAGAGCTCTCGGCTCTACGCTTCCTACTTTGCTGGCTTCAACACAGAAACATAAATACTATACAGATCTTCGGGGACTCATTAAATGTTATCAACTGGATAAACGGAAAAGCTACTTGCCAAAACCAGATTCTGAAGAATATTGTTGAGGAAATCATGATCCTTAAATCTTTCTTTAACAAGTTTTTGCTTTATCATATTTACAGGGACCGAAACGAGGAGGCAGACCAGTTATCTAAGGTTGGTCTACAATAGAATTTGGGCTGCTGGAGTATAGAAGAAAACATGTAGGGGCAGATTCATAGATCTGATATGCCCCCATACGTTCAGCATCTTTGATTTTCGGTTTCCATCTCCATTTTTGTCAATTTTTTCAGCGGTATTATTATCATGTATATATATTTGCTTTCACTGTATAAAACTGTGTTTATATTCCTTTCCTGTACCAGATGTCGGACTTACTGTTTCAACCTGCAAACTTTGCTCTATTATGGTTTTTTTCAGTGCACATATGGGGTTGTTTTCCTTCATCGAAGGAGACCCCAGACTATTTTTTTCTGCTGTTTTAGCCCTGCGTGGCGGATTTACCTCTCTTAGGGAGGCCGAACAGCTGATTTTGTCAGTTGGAATCAGAACAGATTTTTGATTATTACCTCCATCAGGGAGGTGGGAATATTATGTCTTTTTTCCTTACAGTTAGATGCAGAATAGCTCCATTTTATGTTGAGCTGATATCTTTTTCTGGTGCCCACAGTGTGGCTGTAATGCACGGGTTATCCCGTCTTTTTCTGTTATACTCAATAAAATTTTTGAGGATTTTTTCAGCGGAAAAAAACTAGCCTAAAATCTCCACAGAACAGAGACAAACCTTAAAGAGAGAGCCCTCTCTGATTACAGTTGGGCTAGAAGCTGTAATCCAAAGATTGGTTAGTGGTTACCCCGGCCGTATTCCCTTGGGAGTCAAAGGGAATAACCTGGGTGTTAACATAAATGGCAACTCCACTGGGGACCTCTTTAGGATTTTCTAATTGCTATATATCTCCTAAAGCTACAGTTGAAATCTGAATATCAGTCAGGAAGCCTTCAAAATTGTTTCTGTTTAATACTAACAGCTTTAGGGAAGAGCTGCTTTAGTCAATATTCATACTAGCTGTTATCACCTAGAACTGCAGTGTTATGTACATAAATTTGTCCATAATTTTTTTTTTTTTGTTCTTTGTTGTCCAAAAATAGGTGTCTAATGGTTATTACCCTATGTGTGTTACTTAGGGATCGAGTTTTATAAAGGTATTCATATGAATCATTTTCAAAAACCGTTAGCTATCCTCCATCATGATTATATAAGATATATCTTGTCTTGTATACGTCACTGGGTCTTTTTGCGTTTTCGCAGCGAAATTTTTCTTGGTTGATTTTGCAGCGCAATAATGTCTTAGTACTGTCACAGCATGTCATTAACCAGCCATTTCGTAGCACATGTTGTCAACTCATATCTGTCTGCGCTACGAAATCGCGGATTCGGGGATTAAAACAGCACTGATTCTTAGAATGTCATGTCTGAGGGATGAGTTAGTATGTCCGTCTGTTTAATTGTCAGAATGGCATCCTTTCAAGCAAGTGTAAGCCATTATTTCCCCAATAGGCTCATAACCGCGCACCCAAAATCAGTCAAATGGTCGGTAATGCCGGTAGTGGTATGATGTTTGTTAATGCTGTATGAATTGGCCCGTTTACCTGATAAGACTGTTAAAGCAGAGAAGCCCGATTTCATTCTCTATAAGGAACCTGATTGCAAGCGAGCCAGTGTTCAAAGTTTGAGTTTGCATTTGAAGATTGAAGCCAGTAGTGTTTCTCTGCGCAAAGGAGTGCAAAGCAAGATGGAGAAGAAGGGGCATCGGTCTGGAAGGTGTCAGAGAACTGAACCTGTGGGATTGGATCTCGCATTGAGAGATGAAGGTGTGAGACAAGCCTTTCAGAATGCTAGTTGCTGGTCTTTTTGTGAAAAGCTACAAGGGGGGCATGCTGAGGTAACGAAAGCATTCGCCTTAAATTTTACTGGTTTAAGTTCTAAAGTAGCTATGCTAGAATTCCCTGTATCTTCAGAGGTGATTGCTAGGGTGACTAAAATCCCGAGAGGAGGGCAGGAGTGGTTCAAAAATTTCAAATTTGATATGAACCCCTGCAAGTAGTTCCTGAAGGAACCTTATGTTAATGAAGATCTCACAAAGGCAGTGCCAAGGCACTATGTAAAAGAACACTATGCACTCCTCCTAACATGCATTCAGAAATATTTAACCTGTGAACGAAGGTATAACAAAGTCTACTCCCATCATTTCAAACTGCTGTTGCACTTCACAGGAAAGGCATTTATAGATCTCCCATTCTACCTGTTCAGAAGTCTTAGTAAGATGTGTGACAAGATTCAATTGAGGAAAGATGAATGTGAGACATCAATGTTTCACCATGGTCTAGTAAAACTGTTAGTGCTGGATAACTTGCAAAGAATTGGTCGGGATTGGGATTCATTTATTTTTATAGCTGGTTTTCAAAGTAAGACAGGCCTCACCCCACTGCCTGTTAGAGAAAGAGAAAGGTCAACTGAAGAACCTACTCTTGCTGAACTAAAAAAGGAGATAAAAAGCAAGAAGAAAACCAAAACCAATTTGAAAGAATTAATAAAGCCATCAGTTGTCAAAGAGACACCACAATCATCATCAAAGGAGAAAATCAAGCACCAGAAAAATGCACCAGGGTCAAGTGGAGTTGAACAGGTGTCAAGAGTCAGAACCAGAAGTCAGTTAAGTAAAGAAAAAGGCAAATCAATAGATGTGGAAGAAAGCCCCATGTCAAAAGCTAGTCTAAATGATTTGCTTGAGGCAATTGATTTTGAACAAGCTAAATCAGTGCAGGTTGAGTCAATGCCTATTGACCTAACTCAGTCATCACCCGATAGCACCAAAAAATCAAAGGCCTAAAAAAGGTTAAGGTTTGAGGAACCTGGTAATGAATTTATATTCAAACCACGAAGGCCAGTCACCAGGAGGCAAATTAAAGTAGCTGAGCAATTGCACAGGGAAGAGGTAGCTGTGAAGGTACCTGCAACAAAAGTAATTGAACAAATTCCTAAAGCAAAGGAGGCAGAGGAAATGAAAAGGAAACCATACACAAGAAGACAAGCCAAAGAAATGGAGAAGCAGCTACCCAGAACAGAAAAAGCAAAACAAATCAAGAAGAAGGATATGAATAAAAAGGTCCCCATTTCCAAAGAAACCAAGACTACATCTTCAAAAGAGAAATAGGAGGCAGCCGAGAAAGAAATGGCTAATATGGAGAAAGCTGTAGCAGAAATCGCAGCCATGGAAAAAGAGGTTGCAAAACTAAAAGCTCAGCTAAATAAGTTAGCTGCCAAATAAAATTGCAAATTTTAAAAGTCAGGTGCTACCCCAAGATTTTGGTTTATTTTTCTTAAGTTCATTGGTTTTAGAGGCATGTAAGCACGGCATATAAAATCAAGGTAAATTAGGAGTTTTTGAAGCCAGAAGCATAGCTGTTGCAGTCACAAAGAATATTGATAGATTTATTGAAGACTGTGTTTTTGAAAAGAACAGCAGTTTCGTAGCGCGCTACGAAACTGTTGTAGATGCTGTTTTTTGAAAAAAATAACAAGTCTAATGATGAGGTCAGCAGATTTTGGAGAAAAGGGCTAATGAACATCAAGGAAACCAGATGAGGCTATCAGAGCCATTCAAATATTGACAAGTGTCCATCCTTTATAAAGGTAAAAGATTTTGTCTTAAGCTAGAACTTTAATAAAGGTACTTTATTACCTGTGGTTAGGGTTTGGCTGAAGATACATACGAAGATGTTGGCTTGTACACTTGTCCAATCAACGAGGCTTCCAGCATACCTGGAAAAATGGTGATGCTCATCATATTTTGAAGCATTGAACAGCTGGGAACACATGCCTAAACTTTCGAAGGATGATGGGAAACAAAGACCGTGAAAACAGGGGATGAGTATTTTGATACATGAACTATCAGCACGTTCAAAATTCAAAGCTAACTTGGTTTCATACATCCTTATCTCAACAATCACGGCCATAACTAAAGGAGACAATTGTTGAAGACCTGGAAAGGAATCAGAATACGAGGATAATAAATTAGAGTTTAAGTTTGATTAGAACTCTTTTGTAGTTACAGTTCATGCTTAGTAGATTTAATGAGTTTGTTAAGATAGATAAGGTTAGTAAATGTTAGTCATCGAGCTCCCCTCATGCTGGAGGAGGAAGCTCCAAGTAGTTAGAGTTGTGTTGCTATATATAGCTGAATCTTCTATGTAATCAAGGTTGGATATTTATGCGAAAAACAGAGTTATATTGGCCTGTGTATAAAGTTTTTTTTTACAGTAATAGAAAGACTGTTTTATTCTTCCCAAGATTCATACTTTGTTAAAATGCTCAAGATGTTTGTGGTTTTGTCTTACCAAATGTAAGTTTTACAGCTTTATAAGTATGCAATCACTCTGAATTCACCTAGTGCTCAGAATTCCTGTGTATACTTATAAGTTGAGGTTCTTGTCCTTTATGTTTTATAGCTCTTTAAGTACACAATCACTCTGAATTCACCTAGTGCTCAGACTTCCTGTGTGTACTTACGAGTTGATGGTTATTTGATGAATGTCTTGAATGTTTAAACATTACATGCCTTGGCTTCTATGAATGAACAGTTAATAGTTTACTGAAAGATGTTTAACTCCATAAGCCCAATGGAAGAGATGTTATGTTGTCTGTCCAACCAGCATGTTTACTAAATTTTCATTTCAAGAGTTGGCCCTCTTTGTGTCTAAAGATAAATCAGTAGTTTGTTTTGAGAGAGCCCTCTCAGGTTAGGGAGGCTAATCCCTAGCTAAAAGCCTGGTCTGAAACAGTTACATAAGGTCTTACTGATTAGCAGCCATCAGTACTGGTTTTGTGATAACAAAAGCACTGAAATTTGTTTTAATTCTCCTGTAGATTCATTTGTGGTTATTTAAATCCACATGCCTGTGTGAGGGTTTGAAATTACATCTACAACATTGTATGATGCAAAGTCATCTTTCTTCTATTGTTTGTTTAACACTCCTTTTTTAACTCAGAAATAAATCAACTTTATGGTTCTAGGATCATACTTTGTGTATGAATTCCTTGGTGTTGTGAGCTCTATAATTTTGAGTTGCTTTCCTCTCTTTATATGTTATCATTTACTTTAGAACATATCTAATTTAAATGTGAAGTTTTGAAGGGCAATGCCTCTACTGTCCTGTTTTATTTCTGAAATATACTTCTATGTATTAAGGCTTATATCATTGGCTTACATCTTTGGGTAGAAGAACCACTCTCTCGTGTTCATTGTTTGAAACATAAGTGTTGTCTTTTGTTATTTGAAAGTCATTTGAGACACACTGATCTGGATGACCCCAGGCACTGGTCTTGTCAGCAATCCAAGGTTGTCTCTAGGGGGATTTCTCTATATCATGTTGCATTTGTGCTGCATATGCAGGTTTTAGCCACAACATGAAGCTTTCCCTTTCCCCTTCTTTGCCTTAATCGCTAAGGCATAATTCTCTTCATCATCAACGTTTGATGAAGAGTCATCCCTGGTGTTCCTCCTAATCTCCTCCTACATCAAATCTGACCACACCCGTTCCCAATCTGGCAGCTTCTCCCGACCATTGACAAAGTCCTAATAATTAGGCCAACTCTTTGGGAGTCCCAAAAAATCAATACTCACCATATCATCCTTGGAAACTGTGATTTCAACACTTCCATGTTCATCACGACATTGAGTAAACTTGGTCAAGTATTTTGGAATAGTCTCGCCTTTCTCCATTTTGATTTTTTGCAATTTGTCCTTTAGTGCCAATTTCCTCTAGTCATTGTTGTTCTAATACAATTTTGTCAATGCTTTCCACATAGCATACAGAGTTTCCTTTCCATGGAGACTTGAGACAATGTGTTCTCAAACTCCCTCAAGGATTACTTACCTCACCTTCACCACCCACTTCTTCCATTCGGCCAGATTATGAGAATCCACTGTTGTTGGCTTAGGAATATCTTGATCAACAAATTCCTTCAAGCCATTATCCTCTAGCACATCCTCCATTCTATCCCTTCAATTTATATAATTAGATATACCTTCCAAGGCATACTCAAGCTACAAACCATAGAACGCCATCTCCCGATCCTGAAGTATGTATTGCAAATTCGAATTTCACATGTAACCCAAAAATCAAAACTTTGAAATCTCCTCTAGTATATTGCCTTCAACTTTGATACCATGTAGAATTTCCTATAGATTTAGAAGCTCATGTAATCTACTCAAACAAGAGACAAGAACCTAATTCTACTTTCAATCAGCAGAAGCCAAAAGATCAGTGAAAACAATATGAACAAGAAGAAGACAAATCAATGGCACATAACACAATATGTTTTCCTAGGGAAATCCACTGCTCAAAACCGCACCTATATATATTGGATTAATCAAAAATATGAGTGAATATACAAAGCTTGTTCTCACTAGAACAATTTTGCACAAGTATGATTAACTCTCTACCTCACATGCCCGCTATTAACCAACACTTAGCCAATTTTAATTGCCTTCCAAGCCCCTATTTCCTTACACAATTCCTAGGATGAATAACCCATATTTAAAGGTAAATAATGCTTCCAAAACTACACAATCCTAATTAGGTCCTCTTCCTAATTGCATGCATGATATTTACAACTCAGTAAATCATACAATTGATAGTACATTGTCCCTGCACTCTAGTCTCAACTGGTTCTTTCTCAGTACTCACATGAATGAGTTTCCAATTAGTGGATCTTCAATTATTTGGAGTAGCACTTGTGGATGCATCAGTGCACTAACTGACTGTTAATCCTCTACTAGTTCAACAAACAGTTAGAATTAGTTTAACTGAATATAACTCAGTAAACTGAGTTATCTAATTACAACTCAATCTAAACTCATACTGGACCCCTAAAAATTTAGGGAGAACATATACATGACTTCCAAAAGACTTCTAACTCAAAATTCGTAAGCTAATTAAGTTAATTAAACTTAATTAAATATTTTCAAGTTGTTATGAGAATAGAATTCGATTTTATTTCATTGTTTAATTGAAGGAAAAATTAAACTGGAATTTCTTGTTACCATTTCTCAACAGGATTCTCATAAACCTAGAGCTCAAAAACCACCAGTAACAATTTATAAAACTTAATAAAAATAATATTTTTTTTTGTTTTTTATTTTATTTTGATTGAGTTAAAATGTTTACAAGATATTACATTACAACATCGCTACCATATTGGGCTAGAGAGCGCCTCTTGGTGCAATAAATTCCACCAACCATAAACATGGCACTAAAAGGGATAAATTAAATTAGTTTAGAATATGGAGCTTTATTTTCCTACAATGAGGAAAATGTTAATTGAAAAATTGCTGAGAATAAAAAGAGATGATCCCAAAGTTATTGATTTTTGTGGAGGATTGTTCTTAACGCACTTATAAAACTTAGATGGGTCTTGGCACTCTGACTACCATTGTTGAATATTTATATGAAAACAATGGTGGCAGGGTGTATGGTATGGAATTAATTATATTTTTTGGATGTGATTTAATTAAAAAACCTAGTAATAAACTCCATTTCAAGTGATAGTTTGTGACTAGTGAACTTCATTATGATAGTCATCAATATCTTTATCACATTACAACCAAGATATTCTTGGTTAGATAATTGGAAGGCCTATGACCATAATACAATATCCAAATCATATATTTGATGTTTTTTCTATTAAATAGAAACAAATGAAATATTTATAAATACATATATACATAAGTAAAACAAGCCATTGTCATTGTTAATAAAATGAAATGAGGTGTAATCCTTTGTACATATTTTCCATTCTATATATTATTTATTAATTAAAAGTGTTCAAATTGTGCCTTAAGAAAGTTCTTCTTAAGTGTATTACTAGTCACATCTACCCAACATAAACATGCATGGCAACCCTTGATAATAGCATATCAACTAAGCTATGTCAACCTCATAATGAGGTAACATAACATGATGAATTTTAAGTATTTTCAACTTAATTATTTCTCATTGCTTTTGCTTCTCAACAAGTACATGGCATTCATCTTGCTAAGAAAGTATAGTAGGTGAACCATGAGATTGTTCAGATACACCATGGCTATGTTTTATTCTTTTTTCGTCTTGTCTCCTTTTCTAACATGAGTCTCATGTCTTTTTCTTATTTCAAAGTGCAATCTCATTAGGCAAAGTAATGAAACTTTTTCTTGTAGTGAAAAAAATGAACTCAAGTAAGTTGAGTTTGTTCACTTATGAACTCACTTTGATAAAGTGTATTGATATAGATATAATCTACATTTTATGATTTCATTGTCTTTATATAGAACATAAATCTATGCACTTTATAAATGCTTCATATATAAACATTGAAATACATTGATTTCAATATCTATATGTATTAGTATATTTGATTAAACTTGAAAATGGGAGTAAATTAATTAGTCGACAAACACAACCACTTTTTCAGTTGAAATCTTCCCCAAATTCTAGAGTATTTTTACCATAAGTTATAGTTCAACTTGACTAACGGGAACTTTGGCCATGGAGCTTTGTCTTTAAGAGTGTCAGAAATTATTGTTCCACTAGAATGATGGGAACTTTGTATTTTTTTGTCCCATTTCAAGATGACCCATATAGTTGGAGGTTAGAAAAATGAGTAGATCAAGGTAAAGCTTTGCGAAAAAAAATGAAAAAACTTATAAGAAATGTTGGATTTGCCAGCTTATTAACTCTATAAGATATCCTCATGAGATATCACAAATTCCCCTCAAAATTTCTGAGTTTTGACTGAGCTTTCAGTGGCACATTTGGTCAAACATTTTAACGACACATGCTTGTAGGTATACCTTTCGAAGTTTAATTCAAAATGAACATATATAGGGAAAAACATAGGCCAAAATAATGCTTTAGAATAACAATGATTGATTTATAATGAACCTAGCAATGCATACAATGTTGATACAAGTTTGTGAAGTAAGGAATATAAGCATGAACAACCTCTTCACTAATTTAATATGAGAATATACAATGAATAACAAGAATAGAGGAACCTGGTGCACAATCCAACAAGGTACTCTTCGGTATAATATCCAGTCTCTAGTGTGATTTCAACAGTGTAATCTATGGGCAGATGACCCCAACATCCATGTGTATTGGCCCTTTGCAAACATGGAACTCATGAATCCTCTAGACTAACATGCATGGACTCTTCACACATCCCTCTTGAGTTAACTCATCCCAAAAAAGCAAGAGATTACTTCCCACAATTCCCACAACTAGTAATAGAAGGTACTCAGCCCCTTGAAGACTGATATCGGCCTCCTTAAAGAGATACCTGTGAAACACTTGGCAAATAACAAGCTTGGCCCACCCTCCTTTAAGTTCATCCCAAGTATTATATTAACAACTGAGATACCCAACTCATGGGTTAAGAAACTCGGCCTAAATATGGAGATGATTTCGACCCATAAAAGGACCAAACAACTCGACCTCTTACATCAATGTAACTCAACCCTTCTTGAGCTCAAATTCTTGTCCCCTTTAATGGGCGTGCATAGGTTGTCCAAGATATGAAGAAAATCCCATATTAGAAGATAAAATCAACTAATAACACGGACGGTGTACTTCATTTTGCAAGTATCTTGATCTCCATAAATCAGAATGGAAAAATCTTAATGATCTCACTCTCAAACTATCTAGGATGTATGGTTTCGACACCGAAACTAGTAATTAGAAGTAGGTTTTCCTAAAAACCTAGTCTCTTCTACAAGATCTCTCGAAATTTATTTTTCTTAAATTGAAAAATTATAGAATGACGAGAGACTCTTCATTTCCACTTTTTATAACTTATTCATCATTTTTGCCACATTTTTACCTTTTTATTTTTATAAAGTCACTTTAATTTTTTTTTCACTTTATAAATTAGAAGTGACTTTTCATTAGCATAGGATATGTCCCAATTTTCACCACTTTATCATTTGTAATGTTTCTCATAGGCAAATCATATTGTCTTAGATTAGGCGAGTAGAACTCCCAGAATTATCCCTCCTAAGCAGTTGGGACATTGCAAACTCACTCATAGAAAATGATCAAATAATGAATATTAAGTTGCATGGTTTTCATCATTATTGTGCATTTTATTAAGATAAATGATAAGGTACATTGAATTTATTGACCACAAAAATGATGCATTAATTTGGTAGTAATGGGATGTGTCTAACTTGGTGATTATGATGATATATATATCTTCGCACTTATAATAAATATGGTGGATTAATTTATGTGTGTGATTAAGATCAATATGGTATATTGATTCCAATAACAATACACTATAAAACTATTTGGTGCAATATATTAAACACAAAACTTATCTTTGATTTTAGGATTAGAAATAAGGAATCAAACTTTTGATGGTTCTCAAGCCCTAAATGGATACAAAACCACTAGGAACATAGTTCCACCATGCATAAAACTTGAATCACAGTGGAGCTATGCTTGTGTCTAAAATTTTTAACCAATTTTTTATCATATTTGTGGATAGAAATAAAATGATTTTACTACAAAATTAGCATAGTCTTAATTCACCAATTTTAAAATGGAAAACGTTTATCTAAAGGTTAATTGTATTGCTTCAATCCAAGATTTGAATTTAAAATTCAAATATTGAGATACACATATTCAAAAATATGTTTCTTCTCTTTAATGTATGGATTTTAACTTTAAAATGAATTAATACTGATTTAAGAAAAAAATATTATAAATACCCCCACATGGGATGATCACTGATGTAAGCCAAGGCATTCGTCAACCACATGTTACACCACCTCCCCGACAATCGTAGAGTATAAAACATATGGAGGGCAGCGCATTAAATATTGGTTTAATCAACATAGGTTTTTTTTGTCACTTCACTCAATACTAGTTCTCTGCCATGATTGATATAGCAATGATAATTCAATGCAGAATGGTAATAGACCATTTGACATTAAAGCTCCTTGAGTACCACACTCCTCAACACACAAAATGGTGTATGGAACCATTATATCCTCTCTCCCCTTAGCAAATATTTGTTTAATTAAATTGCACTTCCAATGGCAAGATAAATGATTTTATGGTTTGTTGTTTCTTATTTCTGGACTCTAGAATTTTGCTTCTACACGACTAGTCTTCTTTCTCCCCTTCCATTCCTTTATTTTGATATGTTGAAGCTTGAATTTCCCCCAACACTGGGAAACCATTCCATGTCTCTCCTCCCTATCTCTCTCCTCCCTATCATTTGGTAATGTACTTTTGTCTGAAGGAAACTGCATTTTTTAAGCTTGGCATACAACTGATGCTCTCTCAACAATCTCAACATGGATGCTAAATGTTCAGCATGCTCTTCCTCATTTTTAGAATATATCAAGATGTCATCAATGAATACAATAACAAACTTGTTCCGATAAGCACGCAACACACTATTTATCAAGCACATAAAAGTAGTTGTAGCATTAGTCAAACCAAATGGAACTACAACAAACTCATAATGCTTGTACCTAGTCCGAAAAACAGTCTTGTATAGGTCCTCTTCCTTGATGTGTACTTAAGGGTATCTTGATCTCAAATCAATCTTCGAGAACATTTTTTATCTCTTCAAATAATCAAACAAATCATCAATCCTTGGAAATAGATACATGTTCTTGATGCTCACCTTGTTCAATTGTCTGTAATCAATGCATAACCTGAGAGTACCATCCTTCTTCTTCACAAACATCATTAGTGCACCCCAAGGTGATACACTTGGCCTAATGTATCCTTTGTCAACCATTTCTTTCAACTATAATTTCAGCTATACTAACTCTGGTGTTCTCATTGTGTACAATGCTTTTGATGTTGGTGTTGCCCCTGGTACCAACTCAATGAAAAATTCTACTTCTCTGTGAGGTGACAACTCTAAAATCTCTGTGGGAAATACATCCTAAAATTACTGCAAGATTGGGTACCTACTCAATACCTTTGCATCCTCAACATCTTTACGTTTATCACTAGAAATATGCACTGCAAATAACACACCATTTTCTGCAACTACGCTTTGCCTACATAGTTGTCACCATTCTAACTGATGTTACATTCTTCTTACCCTACAAGATTATTTGTTCTCCATCGTCATCCAAACAGTCAAAGATTGTCTCAATATGAAAATGAACCATGGACAACCATGTTCAACCATCGTTGATCATGGTCAACCATGGTTCAACACCACATTGTGATAGAGATTTTGTCAACATGAAAATCTACCATGGTTAGTTGAGGTCAACCATGTTTATTTTAGGGTTCATAATATTTATCTTAGGATTTATATACCTTGAGTTTATAATATTAATCCATTGAGTTTAATATTATTCCTTTGGATTTATAATATTGATCCCTTGGGTTTATTACTATAAGGGTTCATATTCCTAGGGCATAAAATTATTCATAGGATTTATAATGTAATTATAATTTAATATTATTATTATATTATTATTGTATGTATAATATAATATAATAATAATTATTAGATTATATAATTATAATTATGATATATTTATTATAATTATAATAATTACGCCGTAAGGCGTTTCCATTTGAAATGAACTCCCCTAAAACGCCTTTCTGTCTTAATGTTAACCATCGGATCAATTGTTAGACGATGGAACCATTATCTACCGTCAGATTATCTGTCGGTATGTCTACCCACTTGGTCTGTCGTGTACACATCCAACTCACTATCGGGCGAAGTTCAGTCGTTTCCTTCTTTGTGCTTCTTCCTCTCCCGGTGGCTGAGCGCTTCTTCGCTCTCCATCACAGCCCCTCTTCAACTGCCCTGCAGACTCCGCCGCAGATATAAGCCCACTGCACAATCTCGCATTCTTTTCTCTGCGTTGCTTTCCAGCATTAACAAGAAAGTCATAGCAATCGTCACCAGGGGAAGAGGCAACGATCACATGATCGACCCAGTGGTGCAGCTGATGGCCCATGTTATTAACAACGAGGATTCCCATCACATTCTGCAAATTGACTTGAGGCCTCTGGAGATCGTTCTACAAGATATTGCAGCCATCTTCCGAGATCAACAGACAGCGCCCCCAGAGATCGTGAAGGTTTGGTTGCAATTGCTGCTAAATTCTCTTGCAGAGGCAAAACGCGTACTCGATCGCTCGGGACGGCGCCAACGCTATCTTGACTGTGTTGTGAACAATCCCTGGAGACCCTCTAAACAAATTAGAGAGTACTGGAACAAATTGTTTAATGATCGGCTCTACCATGCCTTTCAAAGCGATTTGCTAATGTTGGTGACTTCTCTGCAGTTTCTTTCATCAAAGCCGTTGGTTAAAGAAGTTGCGTTGCTTCAGGGTGTTGCTGCCTCTGGGTTTGTGGGTTCGGGTATTATATATGCTCAAGCCCAAGTGGAGAGGTGGCTTAACGAAGGCGACAGAGTTCACCTGATTGGTGTTTATGGCATGCCCGGTGTTGGTAAAACATATCTCCTCAAAACGATCTGCCACAAATATAGGGAGGTCTTCAGAATGATTTGGGTCAGAATTCCTGAGGATTATAATATTTCTGACTTGCAGCATGCTATTCAAGCTCAAATAGGGAGAAGGGTCAAATATCTCAAGCAAGAGAAATTTTTTCTGGTATTAGATGACTTGTGGAGTCGGCTCGATCTGCAAGAACTAGGCGTGGCATTTGGGGATGGAAAAAACAGTAAAGTCCTGTTCTCTACTTGCAGGAAGGATCTGATTGGAGAAATGGGCACAAAGGAGTCCATTGAAATACAACCCCTCCCTAGAGATGAAGGCTGGATGCTGTTCCGCAGAGTGGCTTTCAAAGACGACCAAGTTTCTATGGATATAGAAGCGCGTGCGAGGCAAATTGCTGACCAATGCAGAGGTCTTCCTTTGGCCATCAATGTAGTGGCCACAGTAATGATTGGGAAAACCAGTGTACTTGAATGGGATATTTGTTTGTATTCTGTGTGGAAACGGAAGCACCGGCAAGCGTTTGGAGTTTAACCCTTTAAATGTGACAGGTATCATAGTCACCAAACAATTCAATTCATCCAGTCACTGATAATGTGGATTCGCCATCATAAATTAATTAGTATAGAACTCTTCCATAGTATAATATATTGAATCTGTCACTAAATTACGATGTTAGCTCATTGGAAATGAGTAGATTCTTTAGGGTTTTATAAATTATGGTGGTCATTCATGGCGAATGGATTGTTTAGGTCACGTTGATCCTTAATTTCAGATCTAAAGTAAAATTACAATAGAAGAATCTAACAACGTGAAAATGAATACTTAGGTGAACACGATAGAAAACCATAATGATTGGCTCCACAATCAAAATCTGGTGGAGTTGCAAGTATGCTTAAACTCCCGGCCTCAAGATGGCATAATGGGAGCCTGGTCGGAGATGAGGCACTTAGTGTTGTACTACAGATCGCATAGCTGGATCACTGAGAATTTCCCTCATGACATGCAAGACATGAAGAAGCTACAGAGTTTTGTGCTTTTCTGGTATGCAGGGCCAACTTTCCCGAATTACAAGTTTGAACATCTTGAAATGGTAAAATTGATTCACTGCGATGGGATAAGGGAACTCTCTGCATTGGAGTGGTTACCAAATTTGAAGTTTCTAAAGTTGTATGATAATTTTTCTTTGTCTGTGTTGGGGATAGGGACTAGGGTTCCAAGTGGGTACTCAAGGTTAGAAAAGCTGGTTCTCACAGATCTACGGTACTTAGAGAGTCTGGCTGGACCATCAAACACGGGAGTGTGGGATGAAAGAACGCTACCACACCTCCGTGTCCTGAAGATACGTGAGTGTCCACGTTTGAAAAGATTACCCATTGGAATGGAAAAGCTGAGGAATTTATGTGCATTAAGAGGCGAGCGACAGTGGTGGGAAGGAAAACCCATTGGACAGTGGTGGTCGGAAGGAATATTGTGGGAAAATGATAATATAAAAGCCAAGCTTGAGAAAATATTTGTACCATTGCCAAGACGGATTGTATGATTGTAAAGGAGAGATAAGTGTTGTTTTTTAAATTTTCAATAAATGAATGAATCAGATATGATTTGTAAATTGTACATGATGGTTAAATGAATCCATATGGTTTGTCGGTTTGGTATTTATTTAGTTTATTAATTATATATTTTAAAATGTGCTTTTAAACTTATATTTCTAAATTATATTTTTTAATTTTGCATAATTAAAATGTATTTTTTTATAATTATAAAAGTTAAACGCTTTTAAATTTATATTTCTAAATTATATTTTTTAATTTTGCATGATTAAAAATGTGCTTCTTTATAATTATAAAGGTTAAGCTTTTATATGATAATTAAATATTTTTTTTGGATTTCATTTGTTGTGAGGTTTATAATTTTATATACTTCTTGTTTTATAACATTACCAAATTTCCAAATTAATTGTTTTGTGTTTAATGTATTACTCATGTCAAATATTTTCTAATGATTTTTGGCAGTGTTTGGTAAAAATATTTTCTAATGATTTTTGGCAGTGTTTGGTAAAAATAGGCTAAAGCTTGTTTTCCTATAATTGCAATTATTTTTGGAGCCATTTTTACAAATTCTTCCCATATTGTCATGGTTGTTTCAATTGCAATCTAGAGTTTTCACATTGTTTGATAAACATAATGGGCTGATTTTTGGAGTCATTTTTACAAATTCTTCCATTATAGTCATCGTTGTTTCAATTGTAATCTAGATTTTTTGCACTATTCAGTAAAATTCTTGTAATTGCAACCGTTTCTTGAGTCATTTTTACAAATTCTTCCCCTATTATCATAATTGTTTCAATTACAATACATAGTTTTCACACTATTTGGTAAAAAT
The DNA here is from genome assembly GCA_000404065.3 of Pinus taeda. Taxonomy (NCBI): domain Eukaryota; kingdom Viridiplantae; phylum Streptophyta; class Pinopsida; order Pinales; family Pinaceae; genus Pinus; species Pinus taeda. Next base: position 24,690 of record APFE031391262.1, read on the forward strand.
GGGCTCAAGCCTATTTTCCTTTGGTTCCAACACTGTTTGGAATCATTTTTACTAATTCTTCCCTTATTGTCATCATTGTTTCAATTGATTTTTATAAATTCTTCCCCTATTGTCATAATTGTTTCAATTAAAATACATAGTTTTCACACTATTTGGTAAAAATCGGCTCAAGCCCATTTTCCTCTCGTTCCAGCCATGTTTGGAATCATTTTTACAAATTCTTCCCCTATTGTCATGGTTGTTTCAATTGATTTTTACAAATTCTTCCCCTATTGTCGTAATTGTTTCAATTACAATACATAGTTTTCACATTATTTGGTAAAAATGAGCTCAAGCCTATTTTCCTCTGGTTCCAACAGTGTTTGGAGTCATTTTTACAAATTCTTCCCCTATTGTCAATTCCTCCTGCTTTTGGAACTTCACGGCACAAATACATTGCACATTTCTTCTCAAACCATCTAACATTTTTCTAGGACCAATTTTTTCAGTCTCATTGCCCACAGTTTCCTGTAGACGCTTTGTGGATCGACTTGAACTGTTTAACGATGTATTAGAACCAAACTTCTCAATACTCTTTTTAATAGTTTCCTCCCTCTTTTCGGGATAAACTGTAGAAGACCATCTCACACCACTGTCCAACTGATTCCATCTTTTCCCCAAAGCAGTTCTCTCTGCGCCATTTTCAAATGATCCTTCCTGCTTTTCCAATTCTAAAGCACAAATCCAGTTTAGCCTTCTGTTCTTGGATTCTAATGTAGAAATCCAATTCAGCCTGTTCTTCCATCCATTCAACGATGTATCTAAGCAGGACTTCTGGCATGTTCCTTTCTCACACAATAATGACTCTTTCTTAACATTTTCCTTCTGCGCAAAGCCGGTGAAATTATCCCACTTGTCCTCGAACTCCAATTGTTCAAATCCCTTTCTGGCATTCTCTTTCTCCGCAGAACACGGTGTCTGTTTCCCAACTCTTCCCCCAATTGTTCTTTTTGCATAACATGATTTCTCCTTCCAAACTACTCCTAACCCAGACATTGTCCCGGAGACATCCGAAGATCTTAATATTTCCCTTCTCTTTGATCCCTAAGCCCTTCTGCGTCTATCTTCTATCAAGAAACTCAACATCTCCTAAAGCTCCCCGCTTGGCTCGTAACCCTGCAACCCTCCAATACATGCTTCTTCTTCCTCCTCCTCTTCTTTTTCCTCCCCCATCCCAAACATCTGCAAATCCTGTCCTGGCCTGGATATATAACACCAGCACACTTTTTCTGTATGTGACAACCATTATTCCCTACAACTCTCCTATACCTAGAGCTACAAATCAGGGCAGACTGTCTCAACCCACATGAAACTTTTAAACACAGTGAAAAAGAGTGAATGCCAGCTGATGTTGGGGTTTGTTGTTGTAAAAAATGGTTGCAGCAACAGTCATTCAGATAACAGTCTATACTTCTTCCCCTCCTCAAACTTGTAGTTGAGCTTATATGCATATACATTTTAGCTTCATAGGGGATTATATTCAATCAAAATTTCTACCAATATGGAATCTTATGAAATTGAAAGGGATCGGTACAAGCAAAAGGCGTATAATGAATATAGACGTGAACTTACATTGAACTGCTTCTGGTTGATAACCTTCAACGCCCAGAGAAGCTTTAATTGTTTTCTTCTACAACCCATAAACATTTAATATCTATTCACATTGTCCGATGCAGAACAATTGATCATAGCACTGTTGATGATAGATGCATCGTATATATGACCTTTTTTCCAGGACATGGATTACGACTTTAGACTTGTCAAAAGTCTCAGATTAGTTGATGGGTTCTGTTTGAAATGAATTAGTAGCACAGATTGTGATTCAGTCATTTTTTTCCCATTTTTCCAAAAATTCAGTAGTTGCTGCAGAAAAGTAACTTAAAAGGCGAATTTTCTCATTTTCATTGCACAGTGACTTTTTGCTGAGCTTTTACCCAGTTAATGATTTCAAACCCTTGCTGTTTTTTTGCTGAGTCCAAGTAGTGCAACACTATAACAGATATCTGAAACATACATAAATGCTTCTTCCTTAGCAGTGTTCCTTTTCCCTAAGGCGTGGAACCATAGGAAGGTTTGGCTCCTATTAGGTGATAGGGTCCCAAATTGTGGGTGTTAGGGTTTCCAGACCTGCTGGGTTTGACCCACCCATGGGGGTGAAAGTCGGGTTGCCTGCTAAAACACATGGATTCAAATTGGTGGTGAGTCAAACTTGATGTCAACAAGTTTAACTGGCTATGAATAACTCGACCTATGAGTACTTAGTGGGTTGTTCATGGGTCAACAATTTTTGACCTGTGGACTTGTCAAAAAACTCGCCACCTTCTTTTATATATCTGAGAGACTGAGTTTCTTTGCTTCATTTTCTTCTCTGTTTTTCCCTGATTTCTGCTCATCTCTCCTTAAGTTTTAGCTTACCTGATTTGAACTCACTTTTTTGCCTCTGCCAAGTTTTTTGTGAGCTGAGCTTGGCAAGTGCAGTGTTTGGTCCCATCTAGGCATTTGTGTGATCTAGTGCACATCCTCCTTAGCACTCATCAGTTACAATTCAGGTGACAGGAAGCATGAGAACACACCAATACAAACGTGGGAGTCCTTGCACGGATGTTGCATCAAGTTCTCTTTGTTGATTATAGTAGATGAATAGATGTGAAAATTTTCTCTGCTGCATTTGCATGTATGTGCATCATTGCTTTGTTTCACTTCTCCATGCTGTTAGGAGTCAGGCTTTAGGTTTTGGATTCTCAGCATATTATAGATATGCTTTCATCATGATTTTCCAGGAACTCCTTTAGTGCTTGTACTTTGTATTCTCACGGATGTATTTAGCAGTCCCATTGACCTATTTGTTGTTATTTGTTGGACATCAATAAAACTATCTTATCATATCTCTCCATCTGGACATAACTTGGTTTTTAAATCTGGAAGGAAAACAGGTTATTAATTGATTTGGCAATATATATAATTTTATTGTGGCTTCTTCAATGCAGTGGTGCAAATATCTCTGATTGGTAAAGAGAAAAAACAGAGTAGAGACTTTGTTGTTGCTCAGGACTCACTATATATTTCTCCTGATATTTCCAGTTTCTCCCAAGATTTTCAGGTTGTCAATGATATATTAAGAATTCCTCAGTTCCAAGTTTATTCTTGCTGATATTTTCGGATAATTTTCAATATTTCCCCTGGTATTTCCAATGAGTTTTATTTGGACCCTTCGCAATATATTCCTTGAAACGTTATTTGCGCTAATGCTTCGATGTGTTTTTTTTAATGATCTAAAAGATGATGTGAAATTGGTTGGGAGTCAATTCAACCGTTATATTGTTGCCATTGGTTAATTGGTACTTTTGTGATTCTTAATTCATACCATGCCTTTATAAATAACCAAATTAAACTATTTTGCATTGCATCTACTTGGCGTGATCACTAACATAAGGTTTGATCTTGGGTCCCATGTTGTGTGAGAAATTTAAAATGGACAAATGCATCTTTCCTCACTCACAAGCCCTAAGTAGAATACAGAAAGTTGAATTATCAGAGTCTAGAGACAACGTGTTCCCCCGATTGTTTCTATCTAAAAACATTGCTAGAAAGGAAATAGCCAGTAATTAGGGGGAAATGTTATTCCCACCAAAAAATCCAAAAAAATAAAAAATAAAAAAAATAATTAAAAAGGAAGGGGTTCTTCAGTAAATCATTGCCCTGTGCTGTTGATGAGAA
>APFE031391264.1:0-44328 GCA_000404065.3 Pinus taeda
TTATTGCTAATCTAGAAAATATATTGAGCTAACTATGAAAATTTAAATAAATTGCTCTAAGCATAGAACATACCTAAACTTAACACTGGTTGTATATCTATATGGTTTCCTCATCTTCAGCAAGAGTTAGACAAACACCTGCAGCGTATTCGGCAGGTCCATCACACTGTATGGCGGCACAAGTTGTGTGCTAACTTGGAAAAAAGCTCCTTCAGTATGGAAAAGATAATATCTAGGCTACATCATTGATGAGAAAGTTGTGCATGTGGATCCAGCCAAGATCCAAGTCATTTGGGATTGGTCAGCCCTGACGACTCTAATAGAGCTTCACAACTTCTTGGGCTTTTTTAACTTCTACCAAATATTTGTGTTGAGGTTCTCTTATATCGCTTGGCCCTTAAGTCAAGTGACCAAGGGCAAAGCCAAAGCAAAGATTTTTTGGTTTTAGTCATAATAGAAGGAATTTAATGAACTGAAACACTGCCTTTCCTTTGCACCAGTCCTCACCTTGCCAAACTTGCAACAATCATTTGAGATTGACATAGATGCCTCCAACTATGTTATTGTGCAATCGTCATTTAGTAAGGACATTCAGTGGCATATCACAGTAAAACACTCTAATATTGTTCAAAGATACCTCGCCTATGATGAGGAGATGTATTTCATCGTGCAGGCCTGTCGAGAATGGAAACATTATATTCTGGGGAAGGAGATGATCATCCACATGGATCACAAACCTCTTCAATTTATGCAGACACGAGTGAAGTTATAGAATGACCACCATCAAAAATGGTCCACATACTGCAATAATTCCATTTGAACATCAAATATAAGAAGGGTAGAATCAATCATGTTTTAGATTGCCTCAATCAACCTTCGGTGTTGGCACTAACCACAATTCTTAACTCTTGTGGGAACAATAGCTTTGGATGGCCACAACTATACAACAATGACTCAAAATTCCTTACCACATACCAAATGTTGATGGTGGGAAAGCAAGTTCCAGACTTTGATCTCGAGGATGCATTGTTATGTTATCTTGGCCGTCTTTTTGTTCCTATAATAAAGTGTGACAAGATGATTTGGGAGGCACATTACAGTTGGGTAGCAAGGAACTTTGGTGTGGAGAAGATAGTGGAAATACTGCAGAAGTATTTTTATTGGCCGAAACTTTGGCTGGATGTTGGCAAGTATATCAAGTCATCCATCACTTGCACCATTGTCAAACCAGCCATTAAGAAGCAAGGCATGTACACCCCTCTACCTACTCCTAATCGGCCTTGGGAATCCATCTCGTTGGACTACATCTTTGGCCTTCCTTCTACCAAGCATGGTAATGTTTGTGTGTTTGTGGTCGTTGATAGATTTTTGAAGATGGCCATTATGGCTACCTGTAATAAGAGTATCACAAAGAAGCCACTGCTAAGCTCTTCCTTGAACGAGTGTGCCTGCATTTTGGGATCCCGTAGATGATCATATCATATCAGGATAGTAGGTTCCTAAGTTCATTTTTGTCAAGCCTTTTGTCATTGTTTAACACCAATCTCACCAAATCAACTGCCTTCCACTCCTACACTAATAGCCAGACATGGGTCATCAACAATATGATTGTGCACGTTTTCACATGTACAACTCCAAGCATCCATGCACATGGAATGATATTTTCCCCAATGTTTTGTGAAAAATCCTAGTCCAAGGAACCCCTACTGCAACAAATCTAAATCTACTTAACCTACTTAATTTTTTAAATTACATTCATCAAGTTATTCTTCTGAATACTTAAGCAAATTACTTATGCACCCTACACTAATTAAATAATTGATCTCATGAAACAAAAACATGAGCAAAGAACAAGATACATAGGACACGCTTATTTTTGCACACAGTAGTCCCCAAAAAAACCCAATGCGGGAAAACCGGTGCAACAACTCCAAGGGTTTTATTATTATGCAAGAGAAATATCTGAATACAAATCTAGGATGCTCATATAGCAATCCTTTACAGAGAAAATACCGGCGGAAAATCTGAGTGAGTTTTACCTCACTTCACCCAAGAAAAAATTCGATTGATTCGGTAACAAGACTAACTAACCTCGGCTATTTCTGCATTGGCCCTGTGTAGGCCGTGCATCAACCTTTCAAGCTCTATGTCAACCCTATGTCACCTCTTCTGCCTTCTGCGTCAACCTTTTAGGCTCTACGTCAGCCCTGTGTCACCTCTTCTTCCTTCTGCGTCAACTTTTCGGCTATTCCGACAATTCCCTGCAATTCCAACTTCTACCCTCTGCGTCGTCTTTCCCGGTTGTTCCGACAGTTTGGATTGTTCCTGAAATTTGCTGGTTTTGTCATCTACATCAACTTTCTTGGCAGTTCTGGTTGTTCTTGGCAGTTCCGGCTTCTGCCTTCTACATCAACTTTCCTGGTTGTTCCAAAATTTCCTAGCAGTTTCGGCTATTCCCGACAGTTCTGGCTTTTTCCCTTTGCGTCAGCTTTCTCGGCTATTCTGGCAATTCCAGCTGCTACGTGACAGGCAACTTTCTCCTCTGCGTTGGCCCTTCTGGCTCTTTTAGCCTCTATGTGAATATTCTCCAGAAAGTCCTTCTCCCAAATTCTCACTGCCCCTCTATTGCAGAATCATCACTTAATTCGAAATCCTTAGCAAACCCTGCCCTAGGAATCGAATTCTAGATCAGTTCATTCTCTCCGTGTGTGTTTCCAAATGAACACCAAGCCTCCATTTTATACTTTTCCTATTGAGTCTTCAATGGCCAAGATTAAGTCTCTAATCAATGATTAAGATTAAAACATGACTTGATCCACCTTCTAGGTCATTCTCACCCATATTTTTATTAATACCCATTAAAATTTTAATTTCCCTAAGTTTAGACTTAGGAACCCCATTAAAAATATTAATTATTTTAATAAAATACAATATGGGTGGAATTTCACCAAACGGTTTCTGGGTTCTTTGGAACTCATGTGCCTTAGCCTCTCCACCATTTTTCAAGGCTAGATCACTTTATATGCTACCAAAAACTAACACTCCCTCTTAGCGAGGAAAGTGCTCTAACAACAATGCCCAACTGCATGTTGCTCTACTTCTGAAGCATCTCCTTTCTGCATTATTGTTGCCACTAACACTATGTTGTTGCTGCTACTGTACTTCTACCCATGACACTGCCACTTCCACTATTGCATCTGTACTACAACTCCCTCTCAAACTTTGCATTTGTTATGTTGCTAGCACTGCCACTACTAACACTGCGTCTGTATTGCAACTCAGTTGTTGAGAGAAGAGACTGAAAAACATCCAAAATTACTTGAACTTAACTGTGTTCAACATAATACAATGAATGATGAAATCTGACTGTTGTTGTTTCTAACCCTCTTGATCTTTTGCGCTCTCGCTGACTCTTACATTGTGCCAACTGCACTACTGCCAACCTTGCTCAGCGCTGATTAGTCTCTGGTCTCCAGCTACTGCATTTGCCCTCCAAGAACTCTACTGCATCATCTGACACTAATTCCATCTTTCTACTATTGAATCTTGGGCTCTTGTAGCAAGAATTGGTCCAAGAGGTGGACTCCTCAAGGATCCTGCCCACATGTAGTCCTCTCGACTATAGCTCAATGTCGCCCCATCTCCCTCTTGGAGATGCGTGGGCACTCATGGCATACTCTTCCTCGTCAATCTTTACTGAAGCAGCCTTAGGGTCATGTTTCTCATCCTTATCCTTTTTCTTCAAAGGACACTGGGATGCATAGTGGCCCATCTCGCCACAACTGAAACATTTCACCTTCGAAATGTCCTTCTTTCACTTCAGCTTCTGTTGTCCCTTCAATGTTAGAGTTGCATTCTCCTCCTCCTCCTTCGTCTTTGAGGCACTCCCACTATCGTCAGTGAGGTTGACCTTCACTAGGTCCCTCCTTAACTCCTCATGTTGAAGAGTCGCCCCCATCTCCTCCCATGAAGGTAGGTTTTCTCTACCAATATGCTTTGGACGAAAACTTGCCATTCATCCGAGACTCCATACAAGGTTATGTGCACCATCGTGGTTGGCTAAGGAGTGGACCCCACTGCAGTAAGCCTGTCTCTATTGTCTTGAAGATGTTGAAGATATAGGTTCACCCCTTCTCTTTCTTGCATCAAAGTTTGTTGTAACTTATTCTCTAAGTACATCTTTTGTTGTTCTGAAGAGCCTTCATACAGAGACGACAAGGCTTCCCACTTCTCTCAGGTTGTATCCTTGCCCTGCAAGTGTGATACCACATGATATCGAACTCCATTGAGAATGAGCCCCTTTTCCTTCCCTTGCTCGGCCTTGTACTTCTTCTTTTGATTATTGTCAGCGGAACAACCACAATACTCTTGATGTAGGATTTTAGATCATATTCCTCCAGAACAATTAAGATTTTGGTCTTCCATATGACATAGTTGGAGGCTCCATCCAACCTTTCTTGATATCTAAGCCCATGTGATGCCATCTCACCCAAATGTTGAACTGACTCCTCTAGTCACTGCTTAGCATTGCTCAGTTGCTCAACAAGTGAGAAATTTGAACTTTTTGGTGAAAAAGTTCTCTGAGGAGAAAATTCCCCTTCTACGTATCTTCGTTATTTTTTAGTGGATTTATGCCCCGGCAGAAACTATGACCTTCAAGCACTGCATTGAGGCTTTGTGTCACTCCCTCTACCTCTACAAGCTCTCAATTTGGAAATCGTAACCCTCTATCGACTCTCTCAGAGAGAGATTTCCTCAGATCTGCTTCTCGAAAAGGACTGCGCAATCCCTTCAAGGGGATTTGAATTGCTACCAAGGGAAATTTTCGGCCTCACTTCTTAGTACTGGATCTACTCTTCCTGTTTCAAAATCAATGCTTTGATACCATGTGAAAATTCATAGTCCAAGGAACCCCTACTACAGCAAATTTGAATCTACTTCACGTACTTGATTTTTAAAATTGCATTCATCAAGTTATGCTTCTGAATACTGAAGAAAATTACTTTTTCAACCTACACTAATTAAATATTTGATCTCATGAAACAGAAAATAGAGCAAAGAACAAGATACAAAGGACACACTTATTTTTTGACACAATAGTCCCCGGAAAAACTCAATTCGGGAAAACCGGTGCAACAGCTATGAGGGTTTTATTATTATGCAGGAAAAATATTTGAATACAAATCTAGGATTCTCATCTAGAAATCCTTTACAAAGAAAATACTGGTAGAAAATCTAAGTGAGTTTTACCTCACTTCACCTGGCAAAATTCCAGTTGATTCGGCAACAAGACTGGCTAACACCAGTTATTTCTGCATTGGTCCTGTGTAGGCATTGTGTTAGCCTTTCAGGATCTACGTCAGCCCTGCATCACCTCTTCTGCATTATGCGTCAACTTTCCCGGTAGTTCCAATTGTTCCCAACAATTCTGGCTTCTGCCCTCTATGTCAGCTTTCCTGGCTGTTCCGACAATTCTGGCTTATGCCCTCTACATTAGCTTTCCCGGTTGTTTTGATAGTTCCAGTTGTTCCCAAAAATTCTAGCTTCTACCCTATGCGTCAGCTTTCCCAGTTGTTTCGGCAGTTCCAGTTGTTCCCGATAGTTCTAGCTTCTTCCCTCTGCGTCATCTTTCCCTTTTTTCTGACAGTTCCCGACAATTTCGGTTACTGCGTTACATGCAACTTTCTCCTCTTAGTTGGCCCTTCTAGTTCTTTCCTCCTCTCTATCAGTATTCTCCATAAAGTCCTTCTCCTAGATTATCTCTGCCCCTCTACTGCAGAATCATCATTTAATTCGAAATCCTTAGCAAACCCTTCCCTAGGAATCGAATTCTAGATCAATTTGTTCTCTCCGTGTATGTTTCCAAATGAACCCAAAGCATCCATTTTATACTTTTCTTGTTGAGTCTTCAACGACCGAGATTAAGTCTCTAATCAACGGCTAAGATTAAAACATGACTTGATCCACCTTCTAGACCATTCTCACCCATATTTTGATTAATACCCATTAATATTTTAATTTACCTAAGTTTAGACTTAGGAATACCATTAAAAATATTAATTATTTTAATAAAATACAATCCGGTGGAATTTCACCAAATGGTTTTTGGGTTCTTTAGAACTCATGTGCCTTAGCCTCTCTGCCAATTTTCAAGGCTAGAGAAATTCCAATGACACCAAAAACTAACATGTCCAACACATCTACAACAAAGCTCTCCATAGCTAAACTAGCCACAACCTCTTTTAGGTGGGGCTAGGATTTCAGCCATTATGTCCCATTGATGATGCACTACCCCTTGCAACTACATGGGCAGAATATGCACATGTTCAATCTAAAGCCAAAAATGCTACCAAGTTTATTGGAAAAATTCATCATATCTGCTAGTAGGTCCATGATATCTTGCAAAAGCCAATACTAAGTACAAACAGTACCATGATCAACATTGGGTGCCACACAAGTTTCAAGTGGGAGACAAGGTTTGGTTGCATTTGAAAAATTAATGCCTTGCAAGGTACAACATGAAGTTTTTCCACTTTTCTATGGAACTTACACCATCACCAAGGTTGTGGGTGAAAACTCTTTTGAGTTAAGTATCCCTCCCTTCCTTTGCCTGCACCCAGTGTTCAATGTGGATGGCCTTCGACCATACTTTCCACCATTGTTGGACACACTTGAAATCATAGAGCAGTTAACATAAGCAAATCTCAACCCATATTTCCTTGAATGGGCTACAATTTCTCATATTCTGGATACACATATTACGAGCAATCGCCAACAGAGGACCCATCTACATTGAGTTGTCAAAGTAGGCCAGCTACTGCACCAAGGCAAGTGGCTCAATAGGGGCCAATTTTAGCATACGTTTCCCCATCTCATCAAGGAACTCAACACAATGGAGACCACTGCTTCCTAAGGAGAGAGGATTTATCCAGTTTGGTATCGGTGCCCACCCACCTATTCCACTAGCTGACATCACATTTTTTCTATTCTGGTAGCTTTTAAGTCCTAAACTTTCGGAGCTGTTTTGAGGCCCTAAACGACACTTTTTGGGAAACATGTCGATGTTAATCTTTAATTGTATTTGGAAATTGAAAAATTTACTTCTTTGATAAACCTTTCCAATGGGTTATCATGTGCACCAAACAAAGATTGTATGCCAAAGTTACGACCTCAATAAGTTGACATTCTAACTTACCCCATCGAGGCCCGAAATCCTTTGGCGCTTCATCTCCAAGGGTTAGGTTTTCCAATGTTTAGGGTTTCTAATTGCTTCTTTATGATAAAAAGGCCTTTGAGCCTCATTGTAACTCAATTTGAGAAGGTGTTTATTTGTCACGTCACTTCTCGAAGATAAATTACCATATAGTATGCTTGACTTACAAAAAATATCAAAAGCGCGAAATATGCAAGAGATACCACAGTAAATAACACAACAAGATGATAAAAATGGAAATATTCTATTAAGATTGTTACAAGTCATTTTGTCACATCCACTCAAATGGCCTGAAAACCGTATCAATCAACATCCTTTAACACTTTGCCATTATCCCTTTGCAAATCCCTAAGCATCACTTCTCCAAAAAGTTTGAGTTTTGGGTATATCTACTCAAAAACCATGTTTCTATCCCATGTGCACCTTGCATGCCTACCCACCTACAATGGTTACAAGTTGCGTAATTGAGCATCTGCGCTAACTAGCGTAGGTTACTCTACTCTACAGGTGCAATGATTCTAGAATTTCGAGAAAATTAAAAATTATTTCAAATATTCTACTTCCCGAAGCTTTTAAGGTGGTTTTAACCATTTACCACGGATAGAGATCTTGAATTCCTATCTAATCCTATTGTAGTGGTCTTATCTCTTATCCCTAGAGCTTATCTTCCCTTATATGTGGATCTCAAGCCTAGATTGGTAAATTCTGAACTACCACTTTCACCCTATAAATGTATTGCCTCCCATAGAGTATGGGTTGGCTTTTGGAGATTATTAGTGCCCTCATGTTGCTACTTTGAGCTTAAGGAATCATCATACATTTATGCATTAGGGTTGAGTGTGAAAATTTTCTTTATGGAAATGAAGGAAAGGCAATTGGGGAGACATCTACAAAGTCAGCTTCTATATGTGGTTGAAACTCTCTCATCGTTTATTTATTAATACAAAAAGCACTTTGTTTTCCTATACTTGTGTCATGTTGATGATTATGTATTTCAATATCATTATGACTCATTGAGTAGAGATATTGGATTATGCTATGTGGATATTGTAGTTCCTTTGCTTGTTTTACTCATTGTTGCAGGGTCTATTTATAGCATGTGGAGCTAGAGTTGGAGCTTACATTGAGCAAGGCGAAGAGGAGGAATTACTACAAATTCCAAGTAGGTCCCTTTTCCATACTCGAATCTCTCTAAGGAAAACATAGATATTTTTTCTCTCTATTGTTCTAAATCAGACCACTAGATCTACGGAGTTCATTTTTGTCCGCATAAGTAAATTTTCCATATAACAAATTGGCGACTCCATTGGGGATCGATATTTCCCTTAGTCGTTTCCTTGGCCTTAACATTTTTTACCTTTCAAAGCAACCTTGATTGACTTATTCAGAGAGTAATTTACCTTAAGAAAACACATTTTTGAGCTTGGTAGGGTTCTTTATGTTTGTTTTGACCAAATTAGCCCCAACGCACTCTCTATTCTAAGATAGAGTGATCCAACGCAGTCTCTCCACTCTAGAAGTGAGATGGTTTGCACTGGTGCCTACTCTACATATGCGATGGTCTTGTAGAATACAAAAAATTGCATTCCTTTGCTTTACTCTTTGTTCTTATTTGGTCCAGAAGCTTTTCTTGAGTCTTTGAATTTTTCTGTGTCTCTGTAAAGCCATCCTAGTGTTTACATTCGATTTTATTAACATTTGATGAGAGTTTCTTCAATTTTTCTTTCTTCTTATAAATTAGGCCTTTGTAAACATTTGGCTTGATTATTGATTACTTTATGAGATTTTTATATTACACTCTTATTCTGTGTGATTTCTTCTATCAATGATCTAGTTGCATCTTAGTTTTCATCACATTTGAAAATTAAGAGAAAAGGAAAGAAAATTTTCATTATTTGCATCACATACAGGGTTTTGAATTTGAATTGGAGCAGTTGCATTGAAATATCTACTTAGGAAGCCTTGTTTGTTGCATTATTGATTTTGCATTATTCTTTGTCTCTTCCCTCTTGTAGGTAGATCTTCATTGAAAGTAGAAGAGTTCTTGTTATCATACTAGTTGCATCATAGGGAATTCAGGTGAACTTGTACCATGAGCCTCAAAACTGAAACATAATTAGAGATCAACTTCTAAAATTTACTCAATAAATCTGAGTATTTGGAACATTAGCCACACACATAGAGATCTAGGCTAGAGATATGTTTTGGCGTCTTTAAATATAGGAGTTATCGTTACTTGTCTGTGTTACATTCTGGGGGTAGTAGCTATTCCACGTACGTAAGTATATCATATCATTCTCCACGCACCCTTGGGTATATCAGATGGCACTTCATGTATGAAAAGTATATCGAAATGCTTCATATCATATAGGATGCATTAGACAACACTACCTACATTTCTTTTTCAACATGGTTCTATTTTGAATTGACTTCCTGCTTCCCAACTTGCCTCTGTCACACCACAAGTTCCTACTTTCCAACCCATTCAATTTGTGCCTCAACCTGCCCAAGTTTTATCTACACCTCAAACACAACCTATTCCACCAGTATATGGGATCTCTCTAATCTCACCTACTTGGCCTCTTTAAGGTGCCTTGCAGACCCCACCACTTAGTAAGTCTATACCTCATATGCAAGTAAATCAACCTGTATATGGCATGAACCAAGTACCAACCAGTCAACCCAATGTAGAGATGATGAAAACCCCCTCTGGGAAACTTTCCTAAAGTATCCCACAAATCCTTGTTGGTCAAACCACTATTCCACAAATGATTTATCAAGGGCAACAAATTTAAACACAACCATTTTAGCCTTTTCAAGATTATCAAGGAACTCAACAGCTTAGCTATGTTTATCCTGGTTATCAAAATCTTACTTACCCTGGAATGCAAATTTTGGTTGCTCAACCCATTTCATCAAACCCATGATATCCTCCACTAGACTTTAATATGTATTTTCCATTTGTGGAGACCCTTGAGTTACCCTATTTAACCTCATTGAAAAATGATCCTATTTGTCATTCTCCTTACTGGTTGACCATTCTTACCAAATTACTAAGCGATATCCCAAACTTCAATGGAAATCCTAGAGAATACATGTTTAATCATATTATGACCTATCATTTACGGTGTTCATCCAACTCCTTAAATGATTATTCAATTCGTTTGCATCTTTTCAAGAGAAATCTTAATAATATGACAACTAAGTGGTATGTTGAATTTCTACGATCTTCATTTAACAACTTCAATGCCTTAGAAACTATGTTTTTGACTCATTTTCAATTGCCTATCTGATATGAAATTGTAACTGAACTTTTGACTTCATTGAAATAGTCTGATTCCACTCATATCTCTGATCATATTCATAGATGGAGGCGTTGACGTCGGTTGGTCAAAAATTTCATTCTGGATCAGTTATTGGATGAATGGTTTATCGAATCTTTGTTACTATCACTAATGGAAGACGTTGCTAAAGGTGAAGTTGTTACTAAGGAGCAAGTCATTTCTCATTCCCAATACCTTGATTTGATTTTATACTCAATTATGCACGCTCTAGGACAAGATACCCAATGCTCTGTGACCTTAGCATATTGTTCCACCACCTCCCACTAAATAATCACATGTCGTTGAAGGTGTGATTGGTTCTGCTAGTCAACAGAAAGTGAGTAAATTATTTGGTTCATCTCCTGTTGTGGCTACTCAAAACCCATCCTCTGCTACTCCTGTGAGTACTTTTGAGATTAATGTCATTCAATCCACGAAAGACAAGTCTCAACAACTCATAAGTAAGAAGAAAGATAATTCTTTGTGGGAAAAACAAAATAATCAGTATGCTTAGGACAAACAAAATCCTCATTATCCTTTTCTTATTTGTAATGAGGAAAATTTTACTCGGGATTGTCCACATTAGGCAAAGGTTAATAAATTACTAAAGTCGTTATATAATGTGCCTAATGTGTTAACATATCCCTTTCCCAACCAGGAGATGAATATGGTTGCATGAGATCCAACTTCCTCTTCCCAAGTTATGATGTTATCTTCCACCAAACATAAAGATGAGATCATGGTGGCTATGAGAAATAAATATTATGGTAACCTAATTCCTTCAACTAGTAAGGTTACTGATCAACCTACCAGTTATACACAATCTACTTTGGATCCTTCTCCAAATGTGATATCAACTACATTAACCATTAAAGCTCCTAAAGACGTTATTCACAAATTCGTGTTCAATAATCATGCAAGAGCTACAAAAAACTACAATATATTTGAGTACTTGGCCCAAGATCCTTCTATTAAGTCAACTCTCGAGCTACTATAGAATTGTCATGCCCAAAAGAGGTCTTTACTTTCGGATATTGGAGGGATAGATCCATCATATTCGAATCTTGTGGTCTTTAATCACGAGAATCATACTCCCAAAATTCCACCCCAATTGGCATTCATGATCCAGGTTGTTGTTCAAAGTAAAACTATCTATCAAACAATTGTGGATGAAGGTGCTTTGACTTGTATCATGTCTCTTTCTTGTTGGTAAGCTATTGGTTCTCCACAACTTAATCAATCACACACCACTCTCAAAGATTTTTATGGAAGAGGTTTCAAACCTTATGAAATTTTGAATACATTACAAGTAGAATTAGCTAGCAAAACAGTTTTAGTAGAAGTTGAAGTTATAGATGGACCTTTGGATTACAACCTTTACTAGGCTTCAAATGGATTTATGCCATGGCAGTTGTTGTCTCGACCTATTTTAGGATGATTTCTTTCCCTCACGAGGGGGGTGTAATGGCCATCAATCAACTTACCTTTTTGGTCAATAATTCTCAAATTACTGGAAGCATTCCACTTGTGGGCAAATCCCCACAACCTATCAACATGTCAGAGTTGGATTGTTGAAAGATTCCACTTTGATGGGAACTTTTTTTGTCCCTCCTCCTGACATTCTCAATCTTGTTGCTTTTTTCAATACGATCCCATTTTGTACTATTCCATCTGATCCTTGGATAGTACCAGATATTTCTAATGTTGATACATTTGGTGACCATATGTCGCTCAATCCCATTGAGCTTGAATATGAAACCATCTATTCGACCTGTTTGACACATTCTAATTTCAATTCCTTAATAAATTGGGTTGACCATTCCTAAGATTTTGGTTCATCTTCAAACCCTTTCACTGGTATATTATCTATTGACGAAAGCATAATGGAAATCATGATGTCGGATGATGCACCACGAGACGATAATCAGCATCATTCCTCTTTACTCGAAACCCTTAAAAATAATCTTGGAGATGTTTATTCACCCAATATTATTGAGACATTTAAGGATTTTGTATCTATTCATGACATCGATTCTGAAAAGAACTTAGCAAATATTTAAGAGACCATTCCTCTTGATATTTCAATTAAACCTAGAGTTATCGAAATTTTCCATACTGGTGCATCTTGTTCTCCTTATGAGGTCAAGATTTATAAAGCCCTTTTTCAATAATTGTGCAACGTTTTCACCTATACATATGAAGATATATCAGGTATTGATCCAAATATCGTAGTACACGAGATCAAAAATTATCCAGAAGCTAAAGTTGTTCGACGACGCTTATGTTTGGTTCCCCTAAGAAAGTTGTTGTGATTAAAGCGGAAGTTGAAAAACTTTTGCGTGCTGAATTTATTTACCCAGTTCCTCTCACTAATTCAGTCTCAAACATAGTCCCTGTGACGAATAAACAAGGAATGCTTCGAGTATGTGTTGACTATCAGGATATTAATTGTGTTTGTCCCAAAGACAACTATCCAACCTTGTTTATCGACCAAATTGTTGATGACTATGCTAGAAGTGAAGTTTTTTGTTTGTTTATGGATGGTCTTCTGGTTACGATCAAATCAACATACTCCCATCGAACCAACGTAAAACTACATTTATTTGTCCATGGGGCATGTTTTCCTATCATAAGCTCCCTTTCCGTTTGAAGAACGTTGGTGCAACTTTCCAGAGGGCCATGAATTATGCCTTCCACGATATCAAGCACATTCTACAACCTTATTTGGATGATTTACTTGCCCACTCCAAGCATCATGAGGATCATCTTATGCATCCAAGGGCTATTTTCCTATGTTGCCAGCATTATAATATCAGGTTAAATCCACACAAATGCATGTTCAGTGTCCAATCCAGTAGACTTCTCTGCTTCGTTGTTTCGAAGTAAAGAATTTGTATCAATCCACTCAAATTACAAGTGATTCTTGATTTTCCTTCACCTTTCTCACTTGTTCAGTTACGACGCCTCGAAAAGGAAGGCTAAATTTCTACGAAGATTTGTCCCAAACTATGCATAAATGATGAAAGGATTCAATTTCTTATTGAAAAAGGGGGTTCTCTTCCATTGATACGATACAACCCAAAAGGCATTTAATGCCTTGAAAGATGTCCTTGTTTGAGCATCATTATTGTATCCCCCTGACTACTAACACGACTATTTCCTGTATCTTGCTATTGTGGTTACCACCATTGCTATGGTATGGGTCGATGTTAGGTCCCTATACTACTAGTGTAACCCCTTATTGTTATTAGTGAAACCCCCTTATTATACTGTTGTTCCCATGTAGTACCCATATTGTTATTGTTGTGCCCTTACATTATTATTGTTATGTCGGCTCTGATTACATTATGACCCCTTAGACTCCTATATATAGAAAGGAGGTCTTGTCATTTGTATCATCCAAGAATTGTTCATTTTTTTAATGTAAAGAAGGTTGCCCCCTTGAAGAGGCTAAATTCTAAGGCGTTGATCTTTCTTTTCTATCTTTTTGTGAGCTAGTTTCATAACATTTGGTATCAGAACTTTGGATCCTAGGGTTTCGCTACTCCAAACAAGTCATCGTGGATTTTTCGCTATAACGTTTTTTTCTTCGACATTTTAGAGGATAAAACAACAACCCATTTGAGACAACATCTCACTGAATCTCAGGTCTGAATTTTAGATCTTGTCTCGCTATATTTTCGGATATATGATCTGAGGAAGTTAGGATTTTGCAAGCTCCAGAATTCCATCTCAAACAGGTCATCGTGGAATGTTTGCTATAATTTGTTTTCTACAAAGTTTTAGACTCTGAAATTAAAACCCATTTGCGCCGCAAACTTGGTGAAGCCCGAGCTTGAACTTCATATCTTGTTTTGCTATATTTTCGGAGATACAGTCCAAGACATTTAGGGTTTCAGCAGGCTCCCGAATTACACCCAAACAGGTGACCTTGGGAAAAGCATCATAACTTTTTCTCCGGGCATCAAATTGAAATTTCATAAGAAGTTATAGAAAGAGAATAGACTGTAGTTTTTTGTGTATCAGTTTCATGTCCTAAGGTTGAAACAGTGACACGTGGCACTTTGTACAAGTTCATTGTATTGAACCAGTCTATAATCAGGTCATCGTGGGAGATTTGACATAAATCTTCCTTGCAGAATCTGCTCTTGACCAGACTTGTGGGCTTATAAAGAGGAATTAGAGGGCTACTGCAGGTCGCAATTTCAGAACTTAAAGATCTGAAATTACAGAGTTACAGTCATTTTAAGATCGAGCTCCTAAAATCAAGAAAAAACGATATGAGGAAGTTTGATGGCAAGGATCCAGGAAATTGGATACTACAGATGGAGCAATATTTTGATCTACATGAGGTGAAATTGTTACAAAAGGTACGTATTGCATCTTCATATTTAGAATCAGATCAACTTTTATGGTATAAAGGGTTTTTTTCTTGTAAACCACTTGTTACGTGGTCAATTTTCACGGAGGAAATGATAGCTCATTATGAGGATACAAAGAGCAACATGTTCTTTAGCCAATTGATAAATCTCAAACAAAAGTGTTCAATGGCAGAGCACATTGAGGAATTTGAAAAATTGAATATAATGGAAAATGATATTCCAGAGAAGTAGAGGATCAATGTCTCCATAGGGACTTTAAAGGATAACATTCAACATGAGGTTCGTCATTGGGAACCTGATTCATTGGAGAAGGCATTCAATTTGGCAAGAAAAGTGGAAAGCAAAATTATGGAAACAAGGAAGTCTACCCCTCACAACTATAAATATGGAAGTGTTGTTTCTCCTAGCCTTCCACATCCTACAAGGTTGACACCACAACAATTGGAAGAAAAAAGAGCAAAAGGGCTTTGTTAGAATTGCGATAGAAAAAACATTAAAGGTCATAAGTGCGTGGAGAAGAAATTATTTTACATAGATTGTGAAGAGGAAGAAGAAAAGTATCAAGAAACGTTAAAAGAAGAGGATATGCATTGGGAATCAACCCTAGAGAAAGAAGAAATGAATTCGACCATATCTTGTACTGCATTGGCAGGAATTACCACTCCTTAAACTCTCAAGATAGAAGGACATATCAAGAAGAATAAGGTTCAAGCAGTGAAATATCAAGAAAAAAAGGATCAAGAAATGTAAAAAAAAAGGATATTCACTAGGAACCAATCCCAGAGAAAAAAGAAATGAATCTAACCATATCTTGTAAAGCATTGGCAAGAATTACCACTCCTCAAACTCTCAAGATAGAAGGACATATCAAGAAGAAAAAGGTTAAAGAAGTGAAATATCACATCGAGCATCAAGAAATCACTTCGACCATATCTTGTAATGCATTGGAAAAAATTACCACTCCTCAAACTTTCAAGATAGAAGGACATATCAAGAAGAAAAAGGTTCAAGAAGTGAAAGATCACATCGAGCATCAAGAAATGGATTCGACGATATCTTGTAATGCATTGGCAGAAATTACCACTCCTCAAACTCTCAAGATAGAAGGACATATCAAGAAGGAAAAGGTTCAAGCAGTGAAAGATCACATCGAGCATCAAAAACAAGTTCTCCAACTTTTAAAGGATAACACCACTTTGGTGCATAATAGAATGAAACAACAGGCAGATCAACATCACAGTGAAGGAAGTTTTGATGTAGGCGGTTGGGTATTCTTACGGGTATATCCATACAAAAAAATGTCCCTCAAGCAAGCTATTTATGAGAAGGAAATGTTGTCAATACTACATGCACTTAAGAAATGGTGACCTTACCTAATGGGAAGACACTTGAAGGTAAAAACGGATCATGATAGTATTAAATATTTTTTAGAACAAATTTTATCTTCAAAAGAACAAAAAAAATGGGTCACAAATATGTTGGGTTATGACTTTGAAATCATCTACAAAAAAGGGAAGAAAAATGTTTACAGATGCACTCTTAAGGAAGGATGAGGATGTGGAAGCATTGTTGTGTGCTATTTTTATTATCCAACCAGATTGGATAAACGAATCAAGGGATGAATGGAAGAATGACAAAAGTATGGCCACTCCTTCAAAAGTTGCAGAAGATCCCAGTTCAAATAATATTGCCAGAACTTGATGAGGAAGGAAAAATCATAGTGGAACTTGAAGCAGTAACAAAAACAAGAACCTGACAACTACGAAATCGATCAATTTCAGAGTATCTCATCAAGTGGAAGAACTTACCCATTGAATATTCCACATGCGAGGATGATAATTTTATACAGAAGCATCCAGAACTACTCAAGCGTTGAGGACAACACTTTTTGAAGGAGAGGGGCATATTAGGTCCCTATACTACTATGATAACCCCTTATTGTTATTAGCGAAACCCCCTTATTATATTGTTGTGCCCATGTAGTCCCCATATTGTTATTATTGTGCCCTATAGAAGCCCATTATTGTTATGGTTGTGCCCTTACGTTATTATTGTTATGTCGGCTCTAATTACATTATGACCCATTTGACTCCTATATATAGAAAGGAGGTCTTATCATTTGTATCATCCAAGAATTGTTCATTTGTGTAATGTAAAGGAGGTTGCCCCCTCAAAGAGGCTAGATTCTAAGGCGTTGATCTTTCTTTTCTATATTTTTGTGAGCTGGTTTCATAACAGTCGAAGAAGATGACCCAGGGGATGAACATCCAATCTATTATTTAAGTTGAAGCTTAAACGACACCAAAATAAAATACACTCACATTGAAAAGTTAGCTTTGGAAGTTGTGCAAGCTATCAAAATATTTCACCACTACATCTTGCTTCAGAAGATTATGATAGTTTCGATTGCAACCCGAAGACATAAATTTTGTCATGACAATTACTGGGGGGAAATACTCTAAATGGATCGTTATTCTCTAGGAGTTTGATTTGGAATTCATCAAATCCAAATCTAAGAAGTCCTTAGTCTTTGTTGAACTGATATGCAACCTTCCCTCATTCAAAACTGAGTCTACATCCGACGATTCTATTATTGATGAGTCGTTGTTTATGATTGATTCATCTTATTCATGGTATGGAGATATCATTATCTATCTCCAAACCCAAAACTTCTGGCCTAATACCTCTCACTTTGATCGACGGTGTATTCGATACCAGGCTCGAAATTACATTATAATTGGTGACACTCTCTATTGCGTGGTATCGATACGGTCTTTAGACTGTGCCTCACTCATAGGGAGGTTGAGAAAGTGATGAGCACCATTATTGTAGAAAGAATGCTGCAACTCCTAGGGCTACCAACTTTACTTCATTAACCTAGGGTTCATACAAACTTGGAGGTGACAATGTTGTATACACAAATAGATGTAATGGTCTACTCTTGTCACTGTTCAACTGGGGCAATAGACCACTAGGGTTTCTCAAACCAGTCTTCTATTGACTAGAAGAAATATGACTACCAACTAGAGAAGGATGAAAGAAAAGGAATGCTGCCTACTTTAAGGAATGAAAGACTGAATTGGAAGATGCTTGTAAAGTGACATGAAATCCTTTAGCTACTCATTGACACATTTTGCTTGCAAAATAAACCTAGCTTAACCTTATTTATAACATGTGATGATCTAAACTAACTGGGCATGGGATCTGATTTAGGGAGTATTATAACTACTGCATGCACGTGTTAATATAGAAATTGTAGAAAAATCTCTTTTTATGTTTTCATTTTATGAATGAAAATGTTAATCTTCACTTGTTTTTTAGCAAGGGAGACGGGTACGGAGGAAGAGTTTTAGACTAGTCTTAAGGGTATGGAAGCCAAGTGGAGGCCTAATCCAAGATTAAATGAAAATTTTACTAAATTCGGACTCAAAACAGGCTACTACAGGGTTTCCTCTAGTACTACTATAGGATGTCCTCGTTCTACTACAGGATGCCCTGTTTTACTACAGGAAATGAGACGAAAGCTTAGGAAGTAGTAGGGAAGGTGGAATGAAGTATGGGAAAGGTATATAATGGGGGAATAAGGCATGGAGGAGGTGAACATTATCGAGGGCTCAATCAAATGCTTCAAGATGGTTGGATTTTCTCAATGGAAATGGCGATTTTGCTTACAAAACAAGAATTCAGATTTAGGGTTTAGTGGACTTTGGCAACATGGGTGGATAAGGCTTGGATGAGGCAAACGAGATGAGGTCTCCCTGCAAATCAGGAGCTCCTGCAACAACATACATTCTTGTCTTCATTTATGCACAAATTCATCTATACATGGGAAAGATTTATTAAAAGGAAGAAAACATAATTATTACCATCTAATGGCTAAGTTCATGAATGGAAATGCTTTGAAACCAATGCAAAACTTAAGAGATCAAAAATGACATTTGCAACTCATCCTAAGAAACTCAAAGGCAATGACCTACTCATCAAGAAACCCTAGATTGTTGGAAATAATACTGGGGGGTGGGGGGGGTGAATCAGTATTATTAAGTCAAATGTTCCTTTTTCAAAACAAATGATATACGCTACTTCAGATAGATAAAATCGTGTATATACGCAACTATGCAGAAGGAAACTCACGTATACAAAGCTAACTTTTAATTTTCTTTATCTTGAAGATGATTGTTAATCTGTGATGCAAAATCAAATAACCAGTAACCAGAGACAGTAAAACAGAGCAGAAAGACAATCACACACAAGAACACAAGATATAAGGTGGAAACCAAATGTGGGTCAAAACCACCTGCTGCAATTCGTCTCTATCTTCTTTTAAATTAGAAACTTCTTTTACAATGTACTGGTGTAGTCCTTTACCAGTACGCAGGCTGCAACCTGCAGAGAGCTACAACCCTCTCTTATTCTCCAGCTTCTCCTGGAAGGGAGCTACAACCCCCTTTAGCTCTTGCACTAGCCAAGATACTAGTATGTAGGTGCTGGCCTACAGAAGGCTATAACCTTCTCTTTCTTCCAGGGACCATGTTTCATAAATTTCAGACTGGATCCATAAACATCAATCAATCATCAAGAATCAACCAATCTCCTTTCCACCAATTAGATCTAAATCAAGTAGATACTTCTCTGACAGCTGTACCCAAAACACAGTACCAGAAACCATACACCAAACACTGAGCCTAGAACACAGCAGTAATAAATAGAAGCAGCTAGATCACAACTTAAAGTATATACACTATTTCAATAACCTGCAACATGCGTGCATACGCTTCTGTGTTTGGAACAACCTGCGTATACGCTATTTTCATTCACGGAACCAACGTGTATACGCGCCTTCGCTTCACTTAACCTGCGTACAGATCTATAAAGGATAATTCGCTCTTTTAGATATTCAAAAACACTAATTAACCCAGATTATCAGTGTTATAGATCAAGCAAGCGCCACTTATAACAGACCAAAATCATATAAAGATACTATCATTCAAGCTTAAAGATTATGACCCATCAATAGAATTTATCCTTCTTCTTTGTGCTAAGGTTCCTCCTTTATTCAGATCTAGATCTGCACCATAACCCAATTACCAACATTCAGATCTATCACTTTTTCAGATATTCAATGATAATTCAGATTCTCATTTGCCACAAGATCTCCTTCCTCTTTTATAGTCTTAGGCCTTCCACAATACCACGGTCCAAAACCATAACATTTCATTACCATGAACCCAAAAATAGGGATCAACACATCTGACAAGTCGCCATGGTCCAAAACCATAGGTTCAAATCCCAAGGACTAACTACCATGGACCAAGAGTAAGTCCCCAACATATACGCGCTTTTGTAACGTATAACCCACGTGTATACGCATCTTCGTCTAGATTAACCTATGTATATGTCTTTTTCTTCTTTATGAGTGCCTGAACTGAGATCTACCACTAGAGTGAGTTGCCATCAATTACAACACCTGTGCCATAGTACCAAACCAGAATCATAATGCCAACATAGATTATGTAGTAAAGCAAGAAATATGTTTTCGGGTTGTATGAAGGGAACCCTCAAGTCATGATCCCATAAGGGAGATGAGGTGAAAGCCACTATCACCAGTGTTTTTGGTGTGTCTATCACTATGATACCATTGATCTAACTATCCAAAAATGGAAGCAAACTAATTAATCATCCAAATACTTGCAAATTAACAAAACCAAAATCATTTCAACAGCTAACTATGAATGTGATCTAAGCATACATGTATAAAAAGAGGAACCTTTGCTGCTAGGGTTAGGCCCTAACCCAAGAGCTTCAGCCCTCTGAGTCAACTCAATGTTGGCTCAAGGGAATGCTTCTCATTTTCATTAAAATATCAAAAATACACAAGAGTCATCAGTCATAATGTCTTAGCTTGAAAATTCCTCTTGGCTACAATAAAAAAAAGTTGAATCCTAATGAGGCTCTAGGCCTTCTTATTTATACAACTTAAGTTACCAACAAATTCCTTAAATTTAGAGAGGTTTGGCTCCCAAACTAGAGATCAATTGGTCTTCAACTATCACTGGGTTGGCTGCCAATGATCTTAGTGGCTCAGCTGCTTGTAACTCTGAGCTGATGAGATCTGATGGAGGAATCTTCGAGTGAGTGAGGAGTTAAAGAGGGAGATCCAAGCTCATAAAATTCCTCTTTCTTGTTTACTTCGAGTTCCTGCACTTTAATTAGCCAAAATTTGCTCCAAAACTTGAAATCAATGCACATTAGACCACAAGACAAGACATCTCATATTTACCCTTCTCATTAAGCAAAATATAACAAAACATGTAAAGAATTGTGAGAAAAGTTGATTTTAGTAAGCTGGAGAGTGGAATTAAGGTCCATATAATTTACCCATTGATGAGCCTCATCATCACCCCCTACTGAAAGTGTTTCTCATCCTATTAGTAACTCACTATATGTCCATGTCTTTCATTACTTTGGTGGCCTCCCTGACATTCGAGGCTTTTGTTGTAGTATCCTCCTCTTGTGGATAAAATCTTGCATGCTTGTCTATTTTCTCACACTGCTTTATTTCTTCTTCCTTTCTCCCTTCTAACATACCCAAGAGAAATGATGGACTGAGTTTCAAGCCAATCCAGTTGACTTTGAGTCTCTGCAATGCTTTCTTATATACAGCGGGGTCCTTTCTAGTGCATCCCTCATTCTTTCAGGGGAATGATACACCCTAATCTTTAGGATGTAAGGTAAGGTGTTCCATCTCCTTTGGCATGCTTTTTGGCTTTCATCCCCCAGCAATCTCGAAGTGTCCTCAAAATGAGTGAATGCTTGCTCTTTTGTAGCTAGGTATCTTGGTGCAAGCTTGGGATCATTGGAAATGAGGTTGTGGGTGCTAATTACAACCATGGAGTTGATATGTTCTGCTTTGATGTAAAGGGGTTATGTTTCTTCTCTTTCCAATACCCTTTTTACTTCTTTAGCCCTAGCCTCTTCATGATGCATCCATGGTGCCAAGGCCATCAGTTATAGGCCCCCAACTTTGTATTAGGGTCCCACACATTCAAATCTATTGGGGCCAAGTTATGTAGGTAGAATTCAAATATCTTGGTCATGTCCTCCAAGGTGCTTTGGTCATAGAGGCTAATGAAATGCCTATAGTCTTGGAAAGGCATAGTTCCTCATTATGTTAGGGCTTTTATTTGAAAGTGCAACTATTGTTCTTTGAGGTATAAGGCATATGATTTTGCTTGCATCTTGCACTGGAGTGCCTCCATGGAGAGACTTGCCATAGTTTCCAATTGGCTCTCTTTTTCCTGTACTTGCCTCCTCAACCATGTGTTCTCAGCCTCTAGTTGAGATTTCATCACTCTTTCCTTGTCTCTTATGCTACTCCACTCTCTACCCATTTCTAGCAGCTCTTCTTCCATATGGCCCACATCCTCTACACTTTTTGATTTAGCAATTTGCATCCAACAGTGTGTCCTTTCTCTCTCCTTTTTAAGCTCAAAGAATTAGGGATGGAAGTTTTTTTTGGTATTAATTTGCCCCCATCAATGAATCTATAATAGGAGCTGCGGTTTGGCTATCGGCTAGGTTCCTTCAGTTCTTGGAACTCTCCCTTTATTATCTCTTGAGTATTTGTTTGTTCTTGTATTTGGGTTGTTGCATCTTTTCCTTCCCTTTGCCCTTGTTGTCCTTCCTGATCTTGTCTTTGTGTTTCCTATAGTTTTGACAGAGTTTCCTGTAGTCATGTCTGTGTTTCTTGTAGGAGACCTTTCCCTTTTTGAAAAGTGGTCAAAGGTTCTTTGACTTGTTTTTCATAGGTTGACCCGGTGACAGGCCTCCTAACATAAGTGATTGGTGACCTTGGGGAAGCCTGTTGTGATGTGCCTTCTTCACCTCTCTTTCCTAGAGGGACTAACTTCTCTTGTTCTTTTAGTGGTCCTCAATGATTATATGAATCTTGGTAAGTGTTTGAGGTCTCCCATGTTTTATCTTGGTGCTCGTCCTTGTTCTGAAGTATAGGGGAGTCTGCCTTTGCCTCTTTCCTTTTGATTTGATAGATGTACTTAGAGAAATTAAGGCAACAACTGTCTCCTTCTGTGTGGGCTCTGGAGACACCCTTGAAGATTCCTCTCCTTCCTTGCTATGTATTTCAGGACTTGGTTCATCCTTTTGTTCTTCTTCCCTATTCTATTTTTCATCCTTTGTCCCATTTTCTTCTGCCTCCTCTTCTTTAGGCTCTTCTTGCTCTTCTTCATACTCTTCTTCTTCTTCGTCATGCTCTTTTTGTTACACAACATTTTGTCACTATCCCTGTACTCCCCGTTCCTCGATCCTGGAGGACCTCTACTGTGACCCTCATATGTTTCCCTGCCATGAAGAACATGTCCCTACATCCCTCTTCATCTGTAGAACATTTCCCTCTTTCATCATTTCTCAAGAATCTTCCTTCAAACCAAGTTTTCAAGACCGACGCTAGTGCTCAGTTCTTCCCCTGCGCCAATTTGGAGAGTTTAAAACCAGGACTAGTATCGAATGGTGCAAGTGAACCATTCATCACCCACGTCTACCCTCTTTTGGAAAAATTTTAAAAATGGAGTTGAAGCTTCCATGTCTAGAAGCTTCGTGAACGAAAGTCTGGTAAATGGTTGAGCAATATAGAGCTGAGAGAGATTGCTTAGGCTCCTTTCCCCTATTAAAATGGAACACACCAAAAGGGACAAGGCCTCTCAAACCATGAGAGGATCCATTTTGCCTCTATCAAAGCTATATAAAATCCCCATTTCACACTCTCAGCTAGTGAATGAAGGGGTTGAAATAATCTGCAAATCTTGAGAGCCATATTGGGAACCTTAGCCTTTTAGTTTGTGTGAGAAGGGAGAATAAGCTTGTAGTGTTTTGTTTGGAGCAAAAGGAAAAAGGCCTTGAACTTTCATTTCTTTGAGGGTGAATCATGAGATGCTTCTAATGGTGCTAGAACCCGGACATGCCAAAGGGAACCTGCAACGTCAAGGCTTCGATTGTATTTCTCTTTGAAGTTTTATTAATACAACTAATGGTGTATTTCCTAGATCTTGTGTAATATTACATTTGATAGCTTAAAACTCCTTGATCTTTTAAGTAGATTGAATTCAATTTTATGCTATCATGTTTGTTGTTGTCTCTTGCATGTTTGTTTCAGGTATTTGAATGAAAGGAACAAAGGGAAGTTGGAGCAAGGAGGCAAGATCAATATCAAGTGGATTAGCGTTATAAGAGGTAGGCCCTCTTATTCGATTCTAATCTAAGGAATTTTACGTAAGATTGTTCTATTTGTGGCTAGCCCCATTCTTGGGCTAGAGGGATCACCTCTGTCTGTAGAGGAGATTTACCTACTCCACAAATTGGCAACTCCACTAGGGAACCATCCCTCTCTTTGGATTGTTTGCATTTCATGATTTGTGTTGACTTTTTTCGTATCACTCTTTCTTTTTGGTTTTCTATGATTTACATTGTCTATTGCCTAGAGTCTTGAATTTAGAGTGACAGGTTTGGTTTTGATCTCTGAAAATTTTAATTTTTCTTGAAATCCTCGATTAGCGTTGTTTATTTTTTGACAGTTGCGTCGACTAGCACGATTTACTCTTAAACACTCGCATCATACCCCCTTGTGGCGCTTGTTTTCAGTTAAGCACTCACGCCGATTCCTGTAGGCTAAGATCAGGGTTTCTCTTGAATCATTTCCAGTGTGTCCTGCCCTCATAAGTTCTGTTTCTTGGCTTGTTTCCCTATATTCTCCCTAGCTAGAAAGCTTCGTTAGCTTGATTTGTTTGCTCGATTGGTTTGAGGTTGCCTTACTTTATTTTTTGAGTCTTTTTATGGTTTGTGTCCCTAGAGCATCTAGGTCATCGTTCATTTAGCTATTTGTCTGCTCATCAAGTCAAGTTGTTGGTTAGATTCCCTATGCATTTCATGTTTTAGTCCTTGTATTGCTTTGTTTTCGATTGAACAAGTGTAAAAGTTTCATTTTCTCTTCTCTTGATTGAACGTCTCTTTTCGAGCATAGATTACATTGCTCGCTTTGTTTCGATTGAGTCTTTGCATACTTGGTTTCAAAGAAGTTCTTCTTATCTTACTTGGTATATGGTTGATGCTCGAGAACTCTCATTGAAATGTCATGTGAAAGATTCGTTTTATCATTCCATTGAAAAATACACCATTCTAGTTTGCTAAATTAATATATTGCATTGAGTAGCACATTGAAAAGCTAGAATTGCATCATCACGAGCATTTGAAATGAAATGAAATTGTTTTACTGTTGAAAGGTCTAGTTGAAATGCATTTGATAAGAAAGATAGGAAGTGGAAAGAATTTTCATTATTTTGTTTCAAAATGCAAAGTAGTGGAGAGTCATCTTGCTTTCAGTTGCTTGTTTGTTGTATCGATTGTTTTCTCTACTCTCAATTAGTGTAAACATTCATCAAATTGAAAGGGTCTTGTTTGATTTTTTACAGTGTTGGACCTGCCAACATGTCAAGAGGATCTTCCCAGTGATAAGTCCCAATTAGACCTCACACCATTTGGTGTAGGAGTACCCACAGTGGGTCGTAAGGTAATGCCTTGACCGTGGTGTTGCACAGAGGCAAGTAGAATAACTTTTTCAGAAGCAAGGGTGTGACTGATGCAGTGAGTCAAGGAAGGTGCATGAGAGGTTCCAACACTTCAAAAGGGGAAGGAGGTGAAGGTGAGTTCTAAGTTGAAAAGGATCAGTCCCAACTCGGCTAGGAACACACAACACAAAGGACATGCACAGCTTTCGGCGGAGCAGTCCACTT
Organism: Pinus taeda; assembly: GCA_000404065.3. Lineage (NCBI taxonomy): Eukaryota > Viridiplantae > Streptophyta > Pinopsida > Pinales > Pinaceae > Pinus > Pinus taeda. The sequence continues at coordinate 25,721 of APFE031391264.1, forward strand.
GGATGTGGTAGTCACATCAGACAAGGTAAGGTAACACGTACAACGCTCACGGATCAGTTCGAGATGAGTGTGACGGTTGTTATAGGAGGGTTCAAGTGAAAGGTCTGTTTGATGCCACAACAGTCGACACGGACGGTGACAACATTAACAACAAGATTCATATAATTTCATGTGAATCAGTTCATACACAAGTATTAAGTTAAACAACACATATCAGTAAAGCAACTAGAGTAGTCCAACTACAATAACAACATATGCATGAAAATGTGTTGGCTCTTATTATATAAAGAAGTGTAAGTCACAATAATACAATACATCCATGTAAACCTGCTAGCCCCAAAGTGGAACATTACAGCCACATTCACCTACTCCTCCAAAGAGATGTACTAGCTCTATGCAGTGGAGAAGCCAAGGCACATTACAATACTATCCAAGCCTTCTTCAAAATAGTCTTAGTAGAAGCTTGGCTCACCAAAAACCTATATAATGAGTTATGAGGGACTATTTATAGCAAAGAGTGGGGTGACCCTTGACATACCCCTTTGTGATAGTTCAACTACCCTCATGACTCTTCATCTACTCTATGACTATTACATCCAACTATTGACACTTGACTTACATTTGACATGACTCAACATTACAAAGCACATGTACTCATGTGAGACAACATGACTTGAGCAAGCCTTGCAAGACATCACTGACACTCGGTTCGTTGTGGCAAGACCAACTCTTTGACATGCTTGTGATGGTGAAGCTAGTGAGCTGATGCCAAGCTTGGTCATCCGTGATGGTGTGCATGCACGTCATGGTGACATATTGCTGAAGCGAACTCTTGTTTTCGTTGCAACCAGTGCATTGGTTCCGCCCCTTCATCCAACTTGTCTGCTAACATGCGCATGGACTTCTTGGTTGCGGTTGCATCGACAACACATTGATGCATAGTGTTTGTGCTGATCTTCAAGTGTGTGCTAGTGGTCATGCGCATCAACTTGCTGAACTACCCGTTCGACTCCAGTTGGACTTGCTTCTTTTCTTCGCCTTGGTGAGTGTGATGAATGGGTTGGATTGCATGCGTGTGCACAATGACATGTATGTTGTTGAATCCCTTGCATGCGATCAACCACACTGCTCACCATGTCTGCTCCGTGTTAGCTGCTGGGATGGATCTTTAACTTGTCTGGGCGTAGTTTCATCCGTGAGTACACGTTGCGCCCACTGTTGTTCCTGATCCTGATACAAATCATTCATCTGTCTGTGCAGATTCATGTTCTTCTTGAGTTGCTACTTCAGCACATTAAACTCCTTCTTTGTTACATCTTCTTCCTTCACGCGATCTTCATGTCGCGTTGTCACTCCATAGTCGGAGTCTCCAAAGTTATTTTCATCATCAATGGACCTGCTTGAGCTTGCAACCTTGTTCCGCCTCCGTGTTGTCAACAACCCTCCTCTTGTATTTGATATGTTGTCTTCAGCTGATGTTCATGATGTTGCTCACTATGATGTTGCTGCTTGATGTCCTTGTCTACGAACAACTTGATGTCTTTCTGAGTAGGCAAGCTCATAGAAATTTGATTGACTGCATCCCCAAGTGTGCTCTGAACAGTGTCCTTGTCTCTGCTCTCCTAGAAACCATTGTACCTGTACTGCTGAGAGGCAGATGAACACCTGCGATACCTGGAGACATGGAACCACTCATAGCAAGAAATTTGTCAGTCGAAAACCAAAATGAACACGAGAATTGACTTACAGATACTTGGGTGAATCATCATGAAGGTTGTGCAATTTCAGCCGGGAGGTCGGGAGATCGACTGCCAAGACTACTCAAAGCACATTCTGGGCTGCTAGGAGACTAGTTGACTACTAGAACTGCGCAATGCATAGTCTAGTCTGGCTATCGACTGTTGGGATTGCGCAATGCACAATTCCAGCTGGGAAGGACTATTGACCTAAGGACAGATTTGCGCAATTTCTTGGGCCAAGCAACCACTGTCCTCCATAAGTGCGCAAAATAGTCCTGGAGGCCAGTATTAGGTGGGAATGCACAAATCTGGAGAGGAAGGTGAGCCTTCCTTCCCCAGATTGCGCAATGTAGCCTTGGTGAAGGCAAAGTCCAGGCTAAGGTTGGCTCGACTCACTGACGGGCAACTGAAAGCAACTAAGACAGTAAATGCATGGTGACACTAAGTGATAGAAGAAGTGATTAACATCACATGCAAAACATGAACGAAAGATTCAACAAATAGATCAACATGCATGTGGGTGAGGCAATTCATCGATTGGGCGAACGTCTGTGCAAAATAGTTTCGTGCATGTGACAACAGTGAGATAGCAACAAAAAATGAAACAGATCTAGGACAAGCTAGCATATATGTAAACGAAAGCAAGTGTTCAAGGAAATCAAGCAAATAGTACTTCCACAAGTGAAAACACAAAAAGAAATAGAAATGCAACACAAGGCATGGGAACCGAGCTTACCCCAAAACAGTTGAGCTGAATGTGACGACTGCTCCTAGATGTGATGTGGGATGTTAGAGCTGCAAGGTTCATGTGAGGAATGAGCTCTACAATGTCTAGTCGATGAGTTTTGATAACATCGAGGTCGTGATGTGCATGCCACAAATCTAGGGGAAACGGCACTCAGTGAGAGGTTTCGAAATTGCTCCTTGCATGCAACCTCCAACTGCTAAACATAGATCCCTAAAACAAGGGATGCCTTTGCATGCTGCCTTGGGAGAAGCAGCCCATGCATGCAAGTCTTTTCTTCTCAGTCTCAGAGGGAACCGGTCAACTTAACTGCACATGCAAGAGACTGCTCGACTGCTGGAGAAAAAATTGCATTTATGGCTGGGAGTTGGGCTGGCTGGCAAGGAGATTTGTGTAATTTCTGGGCAGAGCAGCTGATTGCTACCCAGATTTGCGCAAGTCCTAGGTTGAATAGCTTGTTGCTGGGAAAATTTGTGCAAATCCTACTAGGAGGGTTGGCTAGCAGGATTGCACAATCCTGGAGCCCAACAGGCTGTCAGAGTGGATTGGGAAATTCCTGGAGGGAAGGTTGGTTTCCCTCTAGAAATGCATAATTTTCAAGGGGAATTTGCTCAGCTTGCAGCTGCACCAAGTCCAAGTGAGTAGCCTGTGAGGGGAATGGATCAACTGTGATCGACAAGATGCCTTTGTGCGAGGAAAACACTTGAAGTTTGAGTACTTGACGAAGCAAGACAAAGTGCTGTGTAAGGTTGGTAGGGAGGCTCCAAAACAAGCTAAGGAAAAATATTGGAGGGTGGTTGTAGCTGCTACAACACTTGGTGACACACTGGTAGAAATCTAGCTCTCTACCTTGTTCATGAAAAGAAAGTCTAATACCTCTAGAAGTATTTTTCAGCTCTCATCTCATCTTGGCTTCACACTAGTTTGATTATAAGATGTAGCATCTGCCAGACTCTTGGTCGATTGACACACATTCCAATCCAAGGCAACACAGTTGTTTCGATTGGGGTTGAGGGGTATATAGGTGCACAAGCAATATAGTTGTTAGAGTCTTAGTTTCATCTCTGGTGTTGTTCCACTGCTAGCAGGCCTAAACAGTACCCTGGTGGAGTCACATAGGAACACAAGCATGGCTCCGATGCCTGCGAGCCTAGTTAGTACCCTGGTAGAGTTACTCGCATCACCTCCCTGCACAGGAAGCCTTTCTCTTCTTTCACCTTATTCATTTTGAATTATTTTTTACTTTTCATTTTTTTCATTTTCATTGTGCATAGAACTTATCCATTTTAGAGGCAGAAGAGGGATCCCGACTTATTGAGAGCAGAAGAGGTTGTTCCAGAAGAGAAGTAGTTTATTATATCTCTGATGTGTATGTTAAGGTTTCCCCCCTCACCTACTCTACTTGTTTTAGCTGACAAGGGTTAACCCAAAAACAATCGACTAGAGAAGGTGACACCAGTTAGCACGTAAGCATTGTGTTTACACCAAGGTTCACTTCAAACAGTACGTATTTTCCTTCGACATATCATGGACTAAAAGTAACAAGCTCATCATACAGAGGCAAGATGACAGATAACCAAGAAATGATAGTTGTACAAGCCCTCTTGTACTTTACCCAACTTGCTTCAAGAGTCATACATGGTTTCATGCAAAACTAACCTATGAACGAAACAAGTGAACGAACTAACAATCAACAAAGCAAAGCAAGAGTAGAAGTGAAAATGAAAGCGAAGCAAGTAAACAAACAAGCAAGCAAACAAACAAGCAGACAAAGTACGTAAGAAAACAAGCATGCAAGTAAACAACTGAAAGCAAACACTACTTCTACTCCTACACTAATGACACATGGGCCTGATCACGTGAAGTGATACTTCCAATGTAGCCACCGACGCATTGGTAAACCCATGTTGGTGAAGGCTTGGTTTGTGAGCAACCCAATTGTGCGAACTAGCGAGCAAGAAAGATATAACAATGAAGACAATGACACTTCGTGATTCAAAGTGCCCACAGGACATAAGTGAGTGCATGTGCATGATGAGCAGTCTGAGGACTTATCATGGTGATGTGTGACACTATGTGCAACTTTGAAGCATAAGAACAATCTTGACTGTGACATGCAGGAAAATGAAAGAAACAAAGATAAATTTCGTCGCGCACGAGTGCTTGTAGTGTAATACTCCTCCAATGCATGAGAAATGGGATCGTGTAGTTCGAGTGGAGGAAGTAAGATCTGAGTGTTAGATTGATCTTGAGTGCATACAAATGAGTGATGAGGAGCCTTAAGTGTTTGAACAATTTCCAGATCAGAAGTGAAACCAACCTCAGGACAGCGAAGGCCTGACATAATCATCAGCTCGGGCTGAAGTGCCTTGATGGTCTGTTGGGTTTCGACTTCGTAGACCAGTGACTTAAAAAGATTAACAACGAGTAAATCAGATGATGAGGTGAAGAGATCACGACAACCAAGATCAGAAAATTGAGGATGTTGGTCGGCATCCTCATGGTTTGATGAATCACATAGAGGGGTAGATGAGGAGTGAACAAAATCATCCTCTATGTTTCGGAAAAAGATAGATGAAGGATCAAGTGGATTTTCAACGAGTAACTTATCCTCTCTTTTTTTGAATGATGGACTAACATATGGTGAGTCTTGCAAGTGATCAACAATGGATGCATTCGTGGATGAAGATACACATGAAAAATCATGGATGGTAGGTTCACCAAAGAGGTTAGGAAAGAACGGAGGGGACCCAAACAGAAGGGAGTCATCCTTTGTCGAGTGTTGATGTTCAAGCTCCCACTCATACTCTTCATGAATGACAGTGCATGTTGGTTGTGTAACACCGAATCCATCAGTGGGTTGTTCCTCGTTCACAATAAGTGAAGAGTCTAGAATGGATGAACACAAGACAACGTCATTCGGAGGAACACGTGAGTGCGAAGATGGAGGTTGAAGAAAAGAATGCATATGAGAACTTGAAGGACTCACAACCAAATCTGCACGAAAATTGAGTGGAGTGATGTTGTGAGAGTGTGAAGGATGAACAAGTGTGTGAGCATGATCCTCAACATTACTAGGTAGTGGTGGAGCTGCTGAATGAGAGGGAGGCAGACAGTCAATTGAGACAGTGCTCGATCCCACACGAGACTACGCAGTTCCATCAATGAAGAATGTTGAGCGAGGCTTGATATCAAGATTCCTCTTGGGATGGGCAGATTTCATAAGGAAATACTCGAACCGGTCCCAAAGATAAGCAAATTTCATCTGGCACTTCGGGGCTTGAAACTGAAAGTCACGGAAGCGCTGCCAAAAATCAACAACGGATTTATGCAGAGCCCTCTGTTGCTGTAACAGTTTCCATTCAATATAGTCTGGATCAAAACAATAGAATGTGTCTTCAATGAGATCAGAGAAGTGCTCAAATGAGTACATGGTGTCAGCTAGTAGGCTGAGCACCCAATGAAATGGAGATTCGTGAAGTGTGTATGCAAGCAACAAACCAACATGTTCGTCAGAAAACTCATCTTCCTCATAAATCATGAAAAGAAAGTTATATAAGTGCTTAGGCTAGGCAACTTCACCTTCACCATCATATGTTTGAATGGACAAGAGATCGAAAATCTTCCCCGAGATGGAGACATCTTCACGATTCGAAAAACACCTCAAGAGAAGAAGAGTGCAAGACTCCATGAAAGATATGCAAAGGTTCAAAACTGGATGAGAGGACACTACTTGTTATTAGACCGTCCTTCTAGCACCAGAAATGTTGACGGTGCTTGACCAGCCAGCATGTCAAGGGGATCTCCCCGACAAGAAGTCCCAATTAGACCTCAAACCGTTTGGTGTAGGAATCCCAGCAGTGGGTCGTAAGGTAATGCCTTGACTGTGGTGTCGTACAGAGGCAAGTAGAATAACTCTGGCAACAACGAGGTTGTGACTGGTGCAGTAAGCCAAGAAAAGTGTATGAGAGGTTCCAACACTTCGAAAGGGGAAGGAGGTGAAGGTGAGTTCCAGGTTGAAAGGGATCAGTCCCATCTCTGCTAGGAACACACAACACAACGAACATGAATAGCTTCTAGCAGAGCAGTCCACTCGGATGTGTAGTCACATCGTACAAGGTAAGATAACATGTACAACACTCATGGATTAGTCTGAGATGAGTGTGACGGTTGTTATAGCAAGGTTCAAGTGAAAGGTCTGTCTGATGTCCGGCAGGCAATCAACATGGACAGTGACAACATTAACAACATATGCAACACATTAACAACAAGATTCATATAATTGCATGTGAATTAGTTCATACACAAGTATGTAAGTTAAACAACACATATCATTAAAGAACCAGAGCAGTCCAACTACAATAAAAACATATGGATGAAAATGTGTTGGCTCTTATTATATAAAGAAGCGTAAGTCACAATCATACAATACATCATGTAAACTTGCTAGCCGCAACAGTGGAACGTTACAGCCACATCCGTCTGCTCCTACAAAGAGATGTACTAGCTCCGTGTAGTGGAGAAGCCAAGGCGCGTTACAATACTGTCCAAGCCTTCTTCAAAATAGTCTTAGTAGAAGCTTGGCTGACCAAAAGCCTATACAATGAGTTATGAGCGACTATTTATAGCAAAGGGTGGGCTGACCCTTGACATTCCCCTTTGTGACAGTTCAACTACCCTCATGACTCTTCACCTACTCTATGACTGTTACATCCAACTATTAACACTTGACTTACACTTGACATGACTCAACATTACAATGCACATGTACTCATGTGAGACAACATGGCTTGAGCAAGCCTTGCAAGACATCACTGACACTCAGTCCGCTATGGTGAGACAAACTCTTTGACATGCTTGTGATGGTGAATCTGGTGAGCTAATGCCAAGCTTGGTCGTCCATGATGGTGTGCATGCACCTCATGGTGACATCTTGCTGAAGCAAACTCTTGCTTCCGTTGCAACCAGTGCATTGGTTCAGCCCCTTCATCCAAATTGTCTGCTAACATGTGCATGGAATTCTTGGGTGCGGCTAAACTGGCAACACATTGATGCATAGTGTCTGTGTCGATCTTCAAGTGTGTGTTGGTGGTCATGCACATCAACTTGCCAAAGTACCTGTTCAGCTCCAATTGGACTTGCTTCTTATCTTCATATTGGTGAGTGTTTTGAATGGGTTGGATTGCACGCGTGCACACAATGACATGCATGTTGATGAATCACTTGCATGTGATCAACCACATTGCTCACCATGTTTGCTTCGTGTTAGCTTCTGGGATGGATCTTTAACTTGTTTGGGCGCAGTTTCATCCATGAGTGCACGTTGCACCCACTATTATTTCTGATCCTGCTGCAACTCATTCGTTTGTCTGTTCAGCTTCATGTTCTTCCTAAGTTGTTGCTTCAGCACATGTAACTCCTTCTTTGTTACATCTTCTGCCTTCGTGCAATCTTCAAGTCGCACCGTCACTCCATAGTTGGAGTCTCCAAAGTTGCTTTCATCATCAATGGACATGCTTGAGCTTGCAACCTTGTTCTGCCTTCCTGTTGTCAACAACCCTCCTCTTACATTCGTTTCATTTGATATGTTGTCTTCAGCTGTTGTTCATACGTTGTTCGCTATGATGCTGTCGCTTGATGTCCTTGTCTATAAACAACTTGATGTCTTCGTGAGTAGGCAAGCTCATAGACACTTGATCGACTGCATCCCCAAGCATGCTCTGAACGATGTCCTCATCTCCGCTCTCCTAGAAACCATTGTACATGTACTGTTGAGAGGCAGATGAACATCTACGACACATGGAGACATGCAACACTCATATCAAGAAATCTGTCAGTCGAAAACCAAAATGAACACGAGAACTTACTTGCAACGTACCTTGTTGAATAATCATGAAGGTTACGCAATTTCGACTGAGAGGTCAGGAGATCGACTGCCAAGACTGCTCAAGGCACAATCTTGGCTGCTGGGAGACTGGATGACTATTGGAACTGCACAATGCACAGTTTATTCTGGCTGCTGACTGCTGGGATTGCACAATTCCAACTGGGAAGGATTGCTGGCATAGGGACAGATTTGCGCAATTTCTTGGGCCAAGCAGCCACTATCCTACATAAATGTGCAAAACAGTCTTGGAGTCCAGCGTTGGGAAGGAATGCACAAATTTGGAGAGGAAGGTGAGCCTTCCTTCCCCAAATTCTGCAATGCAACCTTGGTGAAGGCAGAGTTTGGGCCAAGGTTGGCCTGACTCGCCAGCGAGCAACTAAAAGCAACTAAGACAGTAAATGCATGATGACACTAAGTGATAGCAGAAGTGATTGACAATGCATGCAAAACATGAATCAAAGATTCAAAAAACAAATCAACATGCGTGTGGGTGAGGCAGTTCGCCCGTTGGGCGAATGTCTGTGCAAAACAGTTTCATGCATGCGACAGCAGTGAGATAGCAACGAAAAATAAAACAAAGCTAGGACAAGATAATATATATGTAAATGACAACAAGCGTTCAAAGAAATCGAGCAAGCAATACTCCCACAAGTGAAAATGCAAAAAGCAATAGAAATGCAGCATAAGGCATGGGAAGCGGGATTACCCCAAAACAACTAATCTGAATGTGCCGGCTGCTCCTAGATGTGATGTGGGATGTCAGAGTTGCAAGGTTGATGTGAGGAATGAGCTCTGCAGCATTCGGTCGATGAGTTTTGATAACATCGAGGCCGTGACGCACATGCCACGAATCTAGGAGAAGTGACACTTGGTGAGAGGTTTCAAAATTGCTCCTTGCATGCAACCTCCAACTGCTAAACATAGATCCCTGAAACAAGGGATGTCTTTGCATGCCGCCTTGGGAGAAGTAGCCCATGCATGCAAGTTTGTTTTGCTCAGTCCCGTAGGGAACATATCAACTCAGCTGCACAGGCAAGAGACTGCTCGACTGTTGGAGAAAAATGTGCATTTCTAGTTGGGAGCTGGGCTGGCTGGATAGGAGATTTGCGCAATTTTTGGGCAGAGCAGCTGACTTTTGCCTAGATTTTCTCAAATCCTGGGCTAAATAGTGTGATGTTGGGAAAATTTGCTCAAATCCTATTGGGAGGGTTGGCTCGCAGGATTGCGCAATCTTGGAGCCTAGTAGGCTGTCAGAGAGGATTGCGCAATTCTTGGAGGGAAAGTTGGTTTCCCTCCAGAAATGCGCAATTTTGAAGGGGAAGCTGCTCAGCCTGCAACTGGACCAAGTCCGGGTGAGCAACTTGTGAGGGGAATGGATCAACTGTGATCGACAGGCTGCCTTTGTGTGAGGAAAACACTTGAAGCTTGAGTACTTGACGAAGCAAGACAAAGTGTTGTGTAAGGTTTGTAGGGAGGCTCCAAAATAGGCTAAGGAAAAATTTTGGAGGGTGGTTTTAGCTACATTTAGGAGTTTTTACAAGTGACATCGATAGGGCCTGAAAACTGAGACTTAATTTCAAGATAAAATTCTAAAATATATTCAATTAACCTAAGGTGCATTTGAAACTAGACGTTCACATTCAGAGGTCTAGGCTAGAGACATGTTCCGACATCTTTAAACCTAGCAGTTGTCATTCGATTCAGCACTAGACAGCGATACTACGGACTTGTTCTCCCCGTACCATTGTGTATATAAAGGGAGAACCCACTAGGTTTGCAATCCTTTATCCGTAGGACGCCGAGTTTGCATCCTTGTAAACGTGATACACCAAACACAACATTCAGGGAGATTTCCTGCCCGTATTTCTCGATCAGCCGGGAGGTATTCTACAGTTCGCAGTTACCTGGTAATCCTTTTTCCTAGATTATTCTGAGCAGTCATTTTGGTCTTTTTGACTCTTTAAATTTAAAATATCATCAAGCACTTGTCCTTTCGAGCTCATTAACTCTGAAAGTGACTAGAGTCACCTTTCGCTCTTTTCTCGACTCTTAAAATATGAAAAAGCAAAGCTTTGTTTCAGTGTCCTAAATTTAACTGCCCATGCAACATTCCTAGTTAAAGTTATCTTCCTTAGTGCTTCTTTAAAGGTCGATTCCAATGGAAACATTCCCAAAGTCTACCAGTCAAGGCTTCCCCTCGAATGAGAATCCTCGTCCTTTTCCTTCTTTTGGAAATGCTGGTGCTCCTTATATGGCAATATTGTCCCTCCCTGGGTTAACCATTGGTTTACCTATCTGGTTATTTTCGACCTCGGTGGTCCTGAGTGTCCCAACTCCTATCTTTCCATCTCCTTCATTTGAACCACATCACATTGATTCTAAGGTTGACCTCTCACCTTCTTCCCCTATTTATTCACCCTCCTCTTCTACTTCGCCTGGTGAAAGTTTGAAATCTAGTAACCAAGAGGCTAAGAAGAAGAAGAAGGTGAAGAAGAAGAAGTCACATAAGAGAGAGGCAAACCATGCAGATGTTACTCCAAATTCATCCCCCATAGACAAACCTTCTGATCCTCCACAGAAGGTCAGATTCCCCTACAATCTATGTAAGGGTGACCATTGTTGATCTAAAGATGATCTGAGGTTGTCAATGATGTCAACGCAAGCAGCACCAAGGGCTAACTCGATCTTGCAAGGGAATTTTTACTTAACAACTTACTCTATTTTGAGTTAAGGATCTTCTAGATAGATTCTACTTGTCGAGATGTTTCCATTGATATATGGCACGCCAAGTAATTCTTCGCGGTTTTAGAGATATTCATGTTTGAAGTTAGTAAGCCCAGTTAGTGGGATAAAACCCTATGGGGTTGTAGCATGGCACTCATAATTGGTTTTGTTCATTGAATAGTCATTAATTAATAATTTTTTAAGCTCCTAAAATCCCTCCAACATTCTCTATAGAAGCCCCTCTCAACTCTATAAAAAGAAATCTCGTATATCCTCCAAATATAGTGGTCATGGAATTTTCGCTATAACTTCATTTTTGCGAAGTCTTAGATTCTGAAATTAAAACCCATTTGATTCACAATCTTGATGAACCTTGTGACCAAATTTCAGATCTTGGTTCGATATATTTTCGGAAATATGATCTATGGAAGTTAGAGTTTTTGCATGCTGTCGAATTTCATCTCAAAGAAGTGACCTTCGGAAAATCGTCATAACTCTCTCTCCGAGAAGAGGATTGTAATTCTGTAAAAAGTGGTGGATGGTGCACGGACTATATTTTTATGTATATCAATTTAGATCCAAGGGAGGAAACAGTGACACATGGCACGTCGTATAAGTTCACTCTACTGAACTATTCCATAATTAGGTCGTTGTGAGAGATTGGGCATAACTTTGTCTTGAAGAGTCCAAATCGGCTCAGACCTGTGGCATTGGAAAGAAGACTCAGAGGGCTTCTGAAGGATCGAAGATCACATGTTGGGGATTTGAAATCACAGAGATACATCAGATTAAATATCCTGATCCTAGAAGGCAAGAAAAACTAGATCAAGTGTTGTCAACGGGGGCAAAGGACCAGACTTTCTAAGGCAACAAAGAGAAAGGTGCAGCAAAATGATGCAACAAAGGTAAGCTACAGAAAGTATCTTTTGTATATGCATGTTCATCTCTTAATTGAATTAGGTTATTGTATTCTAATTTTTTGTTTTTGTTTGGCACTAACATATACTCTGTAGGATGAGGTAAGTTTTGTTATTATCATGTCATGGGTATTTCCTTGAAGACTTTTTGCAGGTATTATATATTCATTAAGAGAAGACTCAATGCATAATCTAATGTTTTGAAGAATGAGAAAGGGTAGCATGACAAGAGTAGCAATAAAGGTTCAGAAAAACAGCAAGAAGTTGACCACATGAAGTCTTCAAGTGGGCAACATTGCATACATACATTGTAAAAGTATCATTGTACAAAGTCATTGTAAAAGCATCTTTGTAAAAGTTGTACAAGTGTCTATCTGCCAAGAGTTGAAGAGGTAGTGTCAGGAGGTCTACGATCATCAATAGGTGGTTGTGTCATAGTTGGGGTTATGATCTAGTGTGTCGTCTTCTTCTACATCATTCTATATCATTGTAAAGTGGACCATTTTCCCTCGTACGAGAGTCCATTCTTCTTTTATTCTTCTATAGGGTGGTGCTAGGCTATTGTATGAAGTCACAAATGGTTCAATCCTATGAAAAATTCAGGGCGGTAGGGTGGTTCTAGGGTGAGTTGTAGCTCATTGGTGTTGGGGCATCCATTCAGTTGACTACTGAAGAATATCGGGCATTGGAGCGTCCATCCAGTGGGAGCTGGAGAAGAATTCTTTTCTAGATTCTAGGAAGTTGGAGATTTCTTTTCAATTGGGGTCGAAGATTAAAAAATTATTAGAAAAGTGTTCGGTGGCTTTTGAACCATAGGGGGTTTTCCACCTAAAATTTTTGTGCCTCCTGTGTTCTTTTATTCATTGTTGTTACTACATAAAAATTAATGATAATTGAAGATAACTAATGCTCTGAAAATATTTAAAAGTGATAATTGCTAAGGAATACTGATTCACCCCCCCCAGTATTTTCCAACAACCATCTCCTTCGAGATTGTCCTGGCATTCCCAAAGTCTTAGAGGTATGGTCTCAAGACCTGAATTGACCATCCCCACCGACCTATGGAGATCATGTCGATGCTACACCTTTAGCTAATGATGGTAAGAATAAGGGAAATATTAGATTCCCTTGTAGGTTATGCGAAGGGAAGCATCTTCTTCACCTTTGTCCTCTTATGGATAAAGCTTCCAAAATTTTGGAAAACCTTACAAATCCTCCGGCCCAACTCCCTGTTGGTTATCAGAGACTTTCTTCTGACCCTCTCCTAGTTGGTAAAGAGATTGACTTAGATTCATCTCTTGCCCATCCTGATCTTCCTCAACATTGCTCTCTTGTGTCTATTCCTGACCAACCATTGATCGAAAAGAGTGTCGACTTGGCTCTGCCTTCAGTTGTTCACTCTGTTCCCGAAGAGAGTAGTGATGATCAACTTCTCATGTTCTTCTCATCTCCACAGATTCTCATGAATCGAAGAGTGGCCCTCCCATCCCATTTGTTCAAGAGAGTTCTTCTCCTATTCTTGTAGAGCATGGGGGGAATCATATGATACCCCCACCAAGTAGTTCCGTCGTTGCTTTTGATTGGAGTCAATTGACTGCTTTTCGCCTACCATCTTATGTGCCTTTCTAGATCACAGTACAAGCCTATAATATGGTATTACATGGCACTATATTAGATGAAGATGTGTCTATTAGCATCATGTCTTCTACTGCTTGGCAAGCTTTGGGTTCCCCACAGCTTGTGCCTGTCACCCGGAATCTGCTGGCTTTCAACGGAGGAACTAGTCATCCCTTAGGGATCCTTCCGAAGTTCCCTATTACTTTGGGAGGAAATATTGTCTATATAGATGTAATGGTAATCCAAGGTCCCTTAGATTTCAATCTTCTCCTTGGACATGACTGTGTTTATGTCATGGGAGTCTTGTATCTTCAATTTTCCATGTGGTTTGTTTTCCACACGAAGGGAGAATAGTGACCATTGATCAATTGTCGTTCATTGGTCACCAAGTGCCTCCTATGCAACCATCGTCCCCTATTGGTTCTTGTTTGCAAGTAGTACCCTCTCTGGCACAGGTCAATTAAGTGGCTACCCGTTCCATCTCCATACCTACTGATGATCAAACGGATGGTATAGTACATTATGTACTGGGGGCATTGGAACCCGATCTGTCATTGGTGCCAGTTGACATGTATTCCTCCCAGAGTATGGTTCTCCTATCTAGTGAGGACTTATTGGGTGCCATGTTCTCGTATGGTCCATGAACAGGGGCTGGAGCATAATTCCTTGTCTTGTGTCAAGCTCCTTAAAAAATGAAACAAGGAGCGAGCAAAGTTCCTTGTCTTGTGTCAAGCTCCTTAAAAAATGAAACAAGGGGTCAGAGCAAAGTTCCTTGACTTGTGTCAAGCTCCTTAAAAAATGAAATAAGGACCTTGGAGCAGAGTTCCTTGTCTAGTGTCAAGCTCCTTAAAAAATGAATCAAGTAGTCCGAGGATAGTTTCTTCCTATATCAACCTCATAAAAAAATGAAACAGATGTCCGAGGATAGTTTCTTCCTATATCTACCTCGTTAAAAAATGAAATAGATGTCCCGAGATAGTTTCTTCCTGTATCTACCTCATTACAAAATGAAACAGATGTCTGAGGGTAGTTCTTTTACTATGTCAACCTCGTTAAAAAATGAAACAACTCCCTCTTCCAAATCGAGTCTTTGATTAAGATCTCGTAAAATACCAGAGAGTCTTTCCTATATCTCAAAAGTGAACCTTCATTCCATCCGATTAGCTGAATGAAATGAAGCTTGGGGGGCATGTACCTTGAATTGAGACATTATGCTGGGGGCATGCAAACTTAACTCACCACTTATCCATCCCATCTTTAAATTATCGGGAAACTGGTCCAATTATTTCTAGTCGGAGCCACCACACCAAACGGAAAAGGCACTGCCTTTAAGGTCCGGACCGGGTGGTTTTCCCCGATGTTGTTGCAGTGATTTTCGAGGCATAAACATTTTTGGTGCTAGAAGGAGGGCATGAACTGTGAATGGTGAGTAAACCCAAAACTATAACCCATTCTGAGAGTAAATCTCCCTCCACCTCACCTCGGACCTCCAGTTTGCATGCTGGAACACCAGTATTCAAACGAGAAGAAGAGGAGTCAACTACAACTGCTCAAACCCAACATACCATAGAACGATAAACTTCTTGAGTCTCCTGAAGTTCAGTTTCTCATCCATAAACTTCAAGGCTTTTCAATCTCACCACAGAAATCTGAGGTATCTCAAGGCAGTGAGACTTCACAATTCAATCCACCTCACCCTCTCACCAGACTTCAAAGCGGGAAGCTCGATATTGAACCTACTGAGTTGCCTTTACCCAAAAGGAAAAGGGCAAAGAAGACCACTGAAGGATCTGACAGTGAGACTTTCTCATCATCATCCTCTATCTCATCTTCTCCAGTGCGAAGTCAGCCATCCACCCCTCCATTACACATTGTTGTTCAACAGGGATCAGGAACTTCAACATCCCAACCTCAAACCTCAATATCATCTCCTTCTCAAACATCTGGAATTTCATCTGCAATATCGTCTACTATTAATTTGACAATGGCTCAAAATCCATGGAGTAGTCCTAGTGCGATCACTATGCCTGCACCATTACACCCATTGCCAGATTCTCCTGAAAAATGGTTGCCGAAATTTAATCCAGATACAGGGACACAAGCCGAGGAGCATATTAACAATTCCATGTTATCAGTTAATTTAAAAGGAGTGACAGAGGAAGATGTTGTTGTTAGGCTTTTCCCTTATACTTTACAAGGATCAGCTAGGTCTTGGTATTTTTCCCTGCTCTCTAGATCCATTACGAGTTGGAACATTTTTCAAGAACAGTTTTTGACTAAGTATGGCGTTGACAAATCTTTGGCAACATTAATCAACGATCTCACGAATCTTAGGATAGAATCCAAAGAACCTATAAAGGATTTCAACTCACGATTCAATAAACTCTTGAATAAGATTCCAACCGCCTCTAAACCAAGTGAGCAAATCAGAAGCGAGTGGTATATAACAGCCCTACCCTCAAATGTAGCTATTTTTGTAGATAGAGCTGCAAAACCAACTTTAGCTGAAAACATGAAAGAGGCGCTTGCTGTAGAGAAACACATTATTGCTTTAGAAAAGAAAGCTGCTCTTGAAGATAGAAAATCCAAAAAAAATTCTTTTAAGGATGATTCAAAGAAGAAAACCCCTAAAGATCCATATGATATGGAGGGTCTCCAAAAAATTTTCAAGACTATGTCAAATGAGATGGTAGAAATCAAAAAGCAAGTAGTTGAGACTTCAACAAAAAGGCCATTTATAAATTTTAAGAAACCTGAATCAAAACCACCAAATGCTATATCCAATGCAGATTCAGATCCTGAAGAGGAAGAAGAGGATGAAACAATCTTATCATCCATGGAACCTGAAGAAGAGGAGATTGTAGAATGTCATGGGATGTGGGACTTTATTTTACCTAATTCTGATACAGAAAATGAACAGGAAGCTTTCCCTGTGTCTACCAGGAGTAAGGGTACTCCTGAACCTTTTCAGTCAACTTCGAAGAAAAGGAATGCAGGTACCGCTACTACCAAAGAAAAGATTCCCACAAAGAAAGCTGTGGCAATTCCATCCCAAAATCTTCAAGTTCACCTTCAACATCTAAGACATTAGTAGTTACAGATTCTATGGAATACAATATTATCGAAGACATGAAGAAGACAAAGGCAAATATTACTATGTTTGAACTTAGCAAACTCAAACATCAACAGAAATTACTTCTTAAGGAGCTAAATGTTGTACCTTCTTCAACTCTTCCTAATGCTATATTGTCCAAAGTTGCAAATGATTCAGGCCAACCACCTCCTGGTAGAGTGGAAGCTACTGACGCCGTTTTAATTGGAGATAGATCGAATTCACATACTCCTCCTTTCCTCTTAACCTATGAGATCTATAATAGAAATCTACACAATTGTTTGATTGACTCAAGGGATTCTTCTAATATAATGCCAGCTTCAGTTTGTTCCAAACTGAACATTGAACCCCAAAAGTCTACAATTCACATTGTACAGTTGGATAGAACAAAGGCCAGGTTTTAGGAGAAATCAACTCAGTAACTATCCGGTTATCAGCTGATCTAAGAGTGGTTCAGAGGATTGATATTTTAATCGCTGATATACCTCAATTCTATGGGTTGATTTTGAGTAGAGACTGGTCTGAGAAACTCCATGGTTATATTTCCACCGATTGGTCCCATATGTGGCTACCTTATAAAGGAAAGCCAAATCAGATCAAGATTGATTGGGAGAAACACATGACCCATACCGTTACAAAATTCGAGCAAGAAAATCAACCAATAGCATTCAATAACAATATTTTGGGGAATTACTCATCCGAATCATTCTTTGGCAATTTCACTGCCCAACCATCTCCTTTCTCAGTTAATAATTTCACATCTCAAATTGAAATTTTTTCACAAACCGATAAATCAAGATGTGTCAATATTGTTGAAGACACTGTAAATAAAATTGTTGATAATTCTTTATTTTGGTCACTATACTTTGATGGGTCTAAATCTAGTGAAGGTGCAGGAGCAGGGTGTATTTTAGTCAGCCCTGAGGGAGAAAAAACCATGTTATCATGCATATTGGAATTTGAATGCACAAACAATAGGGTCGAATATGAGGCCTTAGTTCAAGGACTCTACAAAGCAATTGGTCTTAAATTTCAAATATTTGAAACTGTTCGGAGACTCAGAAATTGTTATAAAACAAGTTAGAAATACAATTAATTTCCTTTCTAGTCATCTCAAACACTATCAGTCTTTGGTCCAGGAACTCATATCTCAATTTTTAGCATTCAATATTTCTCCCATCCCTAGGTCCTAGAACACAGCAGTCGACCTACTAGCTAATGTTGCCTCCAAGCTCCTTCCATCTGAAGATTACAGCCTAGACAGATTTTCAGTAGAATTAATGTTTAGACCATCAATCCCTGATAATGTCACCAATTGACGAGTGTTCAATCACGATGAAGACATTTTAAATTTCTTGATTTCTGACAAATCCTATGATAATCAAATCATTGATGAAAGTGATCATGACCTTCAAATGAAGGAAAAGCAAGAAGAAAACTCAATACTGATTTATTAATCAAACCTTTAAAACAAATCTTTGAACGCTGCAAACGGTATGGTATCTCACTCAATCCAAATAAGTCCTTTTTTGCTCTTAATCAAGGAAAGCTTTTGGGCTTCATTGTTTCGAAGGATGGCATTTACATTGATCCAAATAGAATTAAAGAGATTTCTGATATTCCATTCCCTCATAATAAAAAGTCCATGCAGTCATTTTTAGGTCAAATTAACTTTGTAAAAAGATTTGTCCCAGATTTTTCCCAGATTAATTTACCATTACAAACCATGATCAAGAAAAATTCGGTGTTTAAATGGGGGCCTGTAGAAAAAGAGACATTTGATTCCATTAAACAATCAATCATAAATGCCCCTACTTTAAGCACTCCTAATTTTTCAAATCATTTCATGCTATATACCCTTGCATCT
>APFE031391273.1:9778-24826 GCA_000404065.3 Pinus taeda
GATTTACAATTATATAAATCAATATCAAAATATTTTATTTATTAATAAGAGTTAGTTATATATATAATATTATAGCTAACGTCTATATTAAAAAAAACAACATCTCCTTTATACTAGATTCTAATATCAACAATAAATCAATACACTATGATAGTGAGATCATGGATGATTTATAATGTTTTTAATCAAAATTAATTAAATATATACATTTATTTTTGTAAATGATTATAATGGATTGTTTTTATTTAGAGAATATTTTATTTTTATTTTTAAAGCGATATTTATAATTCCATATTAAGTATGAAAGGAATCTCACGTCTTCCTAGTTTAAATTTTATTTTTATGTTTCAAAAAATAAAAAATAAAAACATTTTAAAATCTACACATTTTTCTCCCACGATTTTGAATAATAATTACACTCACTAAATTAAATTAGACTTTTTAGATTATTAAAAATGAAAATATTTACTTGGTTTACTTTGACATATTTTGGAATTGAGAATTTTAAGAGAAAATTTTCTACATCACCAACACTTCTAGTATAGTAAATATGGCAAACCTTTTAATAGTTATCTTACAATATAGTGCAAAATTATCATTAGCACAAAATAATTTTTTAAATACTATCTGTATGGAACTATATATATAATATATATTAAAGTTAACCT
This sequence comes from Pinus taeda, assembly GCA_000404065.3. Taxonomy (NCBI): domain Eukaryota; kingdom Viridiplantae; phylum Streptophyta; class Pinopsida; order Pinales; family Pinaceae; genus Pinus; species Pinus taeda. Next base: position 10,447 of record APFE031391273.1, read on the forward strand.
TTATTTATTAGAAGTTAAAAGAATAAATTTACGTAAACTTTTCAATTATAAAGTTTTTGTTGAAAAATAAACATTTGAAAATAAACTAGCTCAATGGAGGGTCAACACCATTAGGAGATGGAAGGAATTCACGATTAGGGGCTCCCATAGAGAGGAATGGTTTCTCACATAATTTCTCTTTATTGCATATCACACATGTGTGGAGTAATTTAGTCCTTGTGTAGGGCATTGTTATGTCAGGTTCCGCTATGGGGAGCATAAACCTCGTTCTTTCAAAAATGTTTTCACAAGGGATACTAACCTAGGTTCGAGTAAAAACTCAAAGGCACTTCATCGATTGGCTAGGAAGAGCAACAAATTTGAAGGAAATTGAGAGGATACCCCACTTCATGCATCCTAGTAGAGTCATAATAGTCGTATATCTCTCCTGCCAATGATCCAAAGTATGAGGTGAAATCGATGAAACATTCCCGTTGCATATAATATATGAAGGATAATTGCATGATATGAAGATTTATTGGAAGCTAACAAACGAAGCTCTTGTTAGTTGGATCCATAAAAAATGGAAACGAAAGGGACACAATGAGCTTGAGTTGGGGGTTGAGGGTTTCTTTACAATTATTTTTTCTAATTTGGAATATAAAACTAGTGTCTTTGAAAAAGGCCCATACTTCTTCAATAATGTGGAGCTATTCATGGGATTCTAGCAAGAGCACTATGATCTAGAAAAGGAGAAATTTATGTTTTCTCCAATATGGGTCTGTATGTTCTCCTTACCGAAGGAGTTCAGAGAAGAGGATATTTTAGAGGATATAGGAAATGGAATAGGTGACTTCGCAAAAATATCAGAAGTCACCAAGAAGCTAAGGTACACCTCATATGCTCATATATGCATGAACATGAACATCCCTCAACTGTTGCTAAAGTCAATCAAAATTTCATTTTAGGTTGAAGTCTGGAAACAATCTTTAGACTACAAGCATGTTCCTTTTTTTTGTTGTTGGTCTCGTGAATACAATCAACTCTTTAGATATTTATCCCTTATGTGAGTGGAGTAGTTTAAGGAACAACAAGAAAAGAGGGCTACGAAGGCTTGCAAAAGGTACAATAGTGAAAGAAAAATTAGAGAGAATAAACAACATGTGTAAAGGAGGGGTCCCTTTAATCTAAAAATAGTTTTGAGGCCTTAGTAACAAAGGAACAAGAATTGTAGGATTAGGTAGGAAGATAAGAAATAGTCAAAGAAGAGCAAGTTTATATTACAAAAATAAATGTATTGAAGGGAAAGGAACCTAAGGGACAAAAAACAAGATAACCCATAAAAGTGATATTGTCATACAAGAGGTGCATGAGACCATAGTAACAAAAGATCTAAAAGACATGGAAATGGACGAAATTGTGCTATAAGATTTAATAGAATAATAGAAAGGAAAAGACTCAAGAGATTACTATGAAAACTTACTGTTAGATGTGGTTTTCTATGCTCATTTTTCGTTAATTCAAACCCTAATATGACCTTATAAACATAATTTATCCTCATTTTTTTCCTAAAAATGAATCAAGAAGGTATTTAAATAATTTTCTCTTAAATCATGAATTTTCACAAAATTCATGCTTTGGGAAATAAATGTAAGTAGGAGTTTAGCATAAAATGGAATTTCTAGTAAATGATAAGTTATTAGGAATTATAGAATATGAATTTTCTTCATTGGGAACCATACATGGATTAATACCTATTTGTGCTCTAAAATGCATGTCACATGTTCTTGGTTAACACTTAGTCAACCCATCCTATTTACGACAAAATACTTTGTTTTAACCTAAAAGTTTGAATTATTTTGATATTTTAGGGATTTTTCGTGATCTTGAAGCACTCCAAAGGTGGAGCTTGACCCAAAAAAATGTTTAAGATATCATTTTAGCTAATGGTTATAGTTTTCATAGAATTTCAATTCCAAAAATTTATGTATAAATACCATGTAAAGACTTTGATTAAAAAAAATTAAGCTTGGAATTCCAAATTTCATTATTTTAAGAATTATGGCTTTACTTATAGATATTTAGAGATTTTATATAGATTTGGACATGTTTCTTTCATCAATACATGAATATGAATGTTTTTTCTTAAATAGTAGTCTCAAAGTGTCCAAGATAGGGTATGGAGGGCACTTATGGTCTCAATGTGTGTATTTGTTTCACTGGTAAAGTTTCATATGTTTTCTTCCATGTTTGTCTATACCTATTTAGGAAAACTAATACTTTCATTATATTTGAGTTATCTTGTTCACGTTTCATATTTGATGAGATTCAAGCTATGTTGTTTATAATTCCTATTTTCACACTTGTAATTGTTCATACTTGTTTATAATTATCTAATTACATAACTAGGATTATTATTTTAATTTTAAAACTTTTCATGAGAAATCAAGTCTTCTTATCCATGAGAAGAAGACTAGGAGTGTCTATCCATGAGAAAAGGCCCTAATTCATGCAAATCCACAAAACTAGACTTAAGCATTATTTTTTATTTTATAGAATAATAGACATCCTAAGAAAGATGCTTATTTCTAGGTTATTTAAAGGATTAGGAGTCTCATTCCATGAGAAAAGGGCCTAGTGCATGCAACTCCATCAAACTAGACTTACTCAAGCATCCTTTACTTTTCAAAAACTGTAAATTTACTTCTCATGAAGTGTGCCTTTACTTAAGAGTACTTTTTTTTCAAGAAGCGTGGATAGCTTGTTTTAGTTGATTGAGTTATTATATTAGTTTTGTTTTATGCTTTATTGATTTTTATAATTTATAATTCAAAATTTTAGAATTGCCTTCTAGATAACATAAGAAACCTAACTTTAATATTTAGGACAACTAATCATTTTTCATTTATTAATGTCACAACAAGTCTAAGTCTAATTCTTTGCATGTAGTCATGTTTCTCTATGTTTACAAACACTTAAATTGATTAAATTATCATATCATAATTTATGGCTATAGGTTAACTTAACACTTACATCAAACATTGAAACAATAATGACACAATAGTAAAGGGCTTAGGTTCCTCATCTACAAACTTTAAGGGTTCGTACTAAAGGATTCAAAGAGTGCCCAAGTACCAAAAGGTAGAGGTAGAGATATGATAAAAAAAGGAGTTTATGAAAGACATGGGTGGAACAATTATTAACTCAGGAAAAGTGGTCATTTTGTCAAAGGTGTTGCCCTCCAAGCAACCCCATCCACAATGAAGATCATCTCATGAACCATAAGAGGCCTAAATTATCACAATAATAAGAATATTTTGATAGATCAAATCCACAAGGAATTCCTCACAATAGTAATGCTATAGAAAATGAAATGAAATTGTGAAAGAGACATCTTATTAGCTTCCCAATGTTGGTGAGGTTGTGAATTTGCCGCATTAGATTTCACTAGTTAGTCACGTGGCTTGACAATCCTATGGAACCCCAAAAAGGTATAATTTATAGGTTATATTGATACCCCAAGAATTATCTTAGGACGATTCCACCTTGTGGGATCAAATGAAGTTGGTTGCATTACAATATTATATGGACCAAATATAACGGTAGAGAAAACCAAGTTTCTCTAGAATTTAGCATGCATCAGTGTGTTGGATAAAAAATATTTATGGATTGTCGGAGGTGACTTCAACATTGTCATATCATTGGAGGAAATAAATGGGGAATTTATTTTAAGATTTAGATGCACATCATTTAAAACAAATGATGCAATAAATGAATATAGAATATATAGATACAATCAATTTTTTTTACCTACATTAATTGCAGAGGATATAAGCACCAAATTGCTTCCAGACTATATATAATTTTTATTTCTAAATCCATTTTAGAAAAAATATATCCTTTGAATAAATTAGTTTCCCGAATGTAGTGTTATGCTCTTGAGCTATGAGAAATTTTAGAGTACCAAATATGCAAAGAAATACAACCTAGAACATAGAATTAAATGGGAAAAACAACAAGTATTTTATTATTTAGAGATAAAAGCAATGTTCACTTGCATCTTCGAGGGGCAAACCTCTAGTAGAGTAGAGCTCAATTACAAAATAAGACTCAATGATCTTTCCTTTCTAACTACGATTATTTATAGCCAAATGACCTTAAACAATGTAACGACTAGTGGTCCTTTGCATAACATGGGTTAGCCATTTTATTTATTAATTATGGCCTATTTGCAACTAATTGTGGTCCCTTTCTTAAATGCGGGTTAACCACTTACAATTATTAATATGGGATTTATTGACTCTTTAACTAACTATGACTATGAATTTACCCTCTTGGGTTTATTACATAAATAAACGGGTTAAGGTTGGAACCTAACATGCACTCCCCCATTAAAAGCAACCTTGTCCTCAAGGTTGAAGCTATGGAATCTGCTAAAGAATAGTGGTTGGATCCTAGGTCGCATCTTCTGGAGACGTTTCTTTCCACTTGAATAGGACTTCCTTGATCGTGTAGTCATAGAGATGTCTTTCACGAGTATTGTGGACCTGTTCAGGTTGGAGCGAGAGTGAACCTTCCTCATCCAATTTAGTTAGATTGGTTTGAATTATGTAATTTTTCCCCACCACTTTCTTCAGGCATGATACATGGAACACTGGATGGATTTTTGAAGTTGGTGGCAAGGGCAGCTTGCAAGCTATTTCTCCAATGTGTTGAAGTATTTGATAAGGTCCATAGAACTTTGGAGTTAATTTCTGGAAGCCCTTTTCTTTGAGCAATTTCTACCTATATGGTTGCAGCCGTAGGAATACTTGATCCCATTCTTGAAATGTGTGCTCTGAATTATGTTGGTCTACCTATTGCTTCATTTGATTCTGAGGTTGATGGAGATTATCTTTGAGATGAGCTAGCATGGCAGCATGGTTTTGTAGGAATCGATCAACTTCTTGCGCCTTAGAGCATCCAGAGATATAATAAATGGGTGAAGATGGAAGTTGGCCATACACTGCTTCATATGGAGTCATCTAGGTGGCTTCATTATAGTTAGTATTATATCACCATTCAGCTAAAGGTAGACACTGTAACCATTAATGCTTATTTTCTGAAGTGAAGAACCTTAGGTATCTCTCCAAACATTTGTTTATTGATTCAGTTTGACCATCATTTTGGGGATGATATGCAGTACTTAGTTGGAGTTGGGTGCCTTGTAGCTTGAAAAGTTCTTGCCAAAATTGTCTAGTGAAAGTCAGGTCATGATGGGACACAATGGAAGTTGGCATGCCATGCAATTTGAAGATTTGGTCCATTAAAGCTTGAGCCACCAAAGTGCGGGTAAATGGGTGGGGTGGAGCACAAAAATGAGAATATTTAGAAAGTTTGTCCACAACCACCATGATGATGGATTTGTTGCCCGACTTTGGGAGACCAGTAATGAAATCCATAGAAACATTTGTCCAGATGGAGGCAGAGTTTGGGAATGGTTGTAAGGTTCCTAGTACCTTGACTATTTCACCTTTCTGGCGTTAACACACATAAAATTCAAATACGAAAGTAAGAATGTTATTTTTCATGCCAGTCCAAAAGAAAGAATGACGAGTGTGAGCATAAGTCTTCTGAAAACCTACATGCAATGCAATGGGTGATGAGTGAAACTCTGTCAAAATGTAAGTTTTGAGGGTGGATGTCGGTGACATAAATACTCGATCCTTGTAGTGAAGAATCTCATCCTTCCAAGAGTAGCCAACTTAGGAACTCAGATCTTCTCTCATGTTATGAATGAGTTAGGAGAGAGAGGTGTGTGAAAACCATTCCTTGTGGGCTTCTTCAATCCAATCTGGTGGGAAGAGAGATTGTTAACAGGGTGCTTTCATCCTCAATTATCTTACAATCATATCCCAACATTTTGGGCAGCCATTTATTTTGCTGTGGAGATGATAGTCATTACTCCAAAAAATATTTGAGGCTTTGATGGTCTGTGTAGATTTGGAGACACCGCCCTAATAACTATGGTCACTAGTTATCTATTGCATGTAAGATGGCCATTATCTCTTTCTCATTGGTAGATTGTCCCAGATGTTTCCCACTCATTTGTTGGCTGGTGAAATCCAAGGTTCAACCTTCTTTCATTAAGACAACACCAATACTCATACATGAACCATCACATTCAATCACAAAAGATTTTTTGAAGTCGAGTAGTGCCAATACTGGAGTGGAACACATGGCCTCTTCAAGAGCCACAAACTCTTATTGTATTGCATTAGTCCATAGGAATTGAATTTTTCTTGAGAAGGTTATTGAGGGGTCTAGCAATGTGACCATATTTGTCGACAAATTTGTGATAGTGGCCAGTGAGACCCAAGAACCCCCTCAAATCTTCAAGGTTTTTGGTTGGGGCCAATCTTGCATTTCCTGTATCTTTTTGGGATCAACCCCAACACCTTCACGACCCACAATGTGTCCCAAATACTCGACTTCTTCCACGCCAAAAGAGAACTTGGACAATTTGACAAATAATTAGTGATTCCAAATTAGTTGCAAGATGAGGTCTACATGACGAAGATGTTTTTCCCAAGTTAGGTTGTAGATGAGAATGTCATAAAAGAAAACAAGGAAAATTTTCCAAAGATATGGTTTCAGTAGGTGATTCATGAGGCTTTGAAAAGTAGATGGAGCATTACACATTATAGAGACCACATGGCATGACCAAGAATTCATAATGGCCTTCATGTGTTCAGAAAGTAGTCTTGGGAATGTCTACTTCTTTCATGCGTATTTGGTGATAGATAGAGTGAAGATCTAGCTCAGTAAATAATTGAGCACCATGTAGTTCATAAAGAAGATCATCAAAAACTAGAATAGGGAATTTTTATTTGATGTGCTTATTGAGGGCCTGAAATTCCAGACACATGCGCTATTCCCCAACTTTCTTTAGCACAACGACCACTGGTGATCAATAGGGAGAGATGCTAGGATGAATACCACTTGCTTCAAGGAGTTCCTTGATGATTTCTTCAATTTCATTCTTTTGGGTGAAAGGATAGCGATATGGGTGCACATTAGGCAATTGGGCCCCTGGGACCAAAGTGATTCCATGACCATGTTCCCCTCTAGAGGGTGGAAGCTATTGAGGTTTTTCAAATACTTGCTGGTGGTGGTTGGAGACTTGTTGCATCTCAGGATGAATATGAAGAGTAGTATATTCTATGGCTTGGATGGCATTAAATTGAGCGATGACTCCATGATGGCCCTTTTAGAATAAATTTCCAATTCGATGCGAGCTGGTGATAGAAGGAACACCTACCTGGAGTCAACAGAGTGTATACATGTGGTCATTTTGCTTGAAGATCATATATAACTCCTAGAAATCCATTGTGATTGGGCCTAATGTGTCAATCCATTCAAAACCCAAGACAATGTCACAACCACCCATGTTAATCGCAAGCATGTGGGTCTTAAAGTGGTAGCCTCCCATCTGAAGTTTAATATTTTTGTAGAGGACTTGACATTTCATTGTCCCCCCATCAACAATAAGGACCTGGAAATTAGAGACTGCCCTTACAAAACAACGAACAAGTTTGGATACTTTCTTATGGATAAAATTATGAGCGCTACCACTATCAATAAATACTACTGCATGGCGATGTTTAAGAAATCCTATGATTTTGAGAGTTTGGGGTGCAGAAATGCCTGCTAAAGCATGTAGTGAGATAAATGGTTCTTTTGGTGTATTTGTGAGATCTCGTCCTCCTAGGTTTCCTCAGCATCGTTCTCTAGCCCCCTAAGGGGTGGGGCTTCCTCAGATGAGTTGTGAGCAGTAACATCAATTTGAAAGAATTTTCGTTCCTTGTATTTATGCCCCAGAGAGAATTTGTCATCAAAATAGTAGTAAAATCCTTGTTTTCTTCTTTCATCCATTTCTACTGGAGACACCTTTTGAACCTTAAGTGTTTGGGTAGGGCCCTACACCTAGGTGGAACACCCCTAGGCTACAAAACCTGGATGAGTAGACTGGCAACTAAGGAAAGTTCTACCTCGACGGCCTTTTTGCAAGCATTTATCCATGTAGGTGGGTGGTGAATCCGAACATGTTCTTGGATGGCTTCGTTAAGACCATTGATGAAACACTTTAAGTAGAATTCATCTCCTAGACCTTCTGTTCTGAAGGCCAATGTCTCAAAGGTTGCAATGTAGTATTTTACTATACTTGTGTATCAGAGATTAGTGAGATGGCCCAAAAAATTAGATTCTCGGTCAAAGCGGTCAGAACGAGATTTTGAGAACAGCTGCCACGTTATGTTCCTGGGATAACATTTCACATGCCATTGCCACCATTGCCATCTTTCTTGGTCCATGTAAAGGGTTCCAACATGTAGTTTAGTTTGATCATCGCATATATCATTCAGGGTGAAATATTGTTCTATTTGTGCTACCCATACTGCCCGATTAGAGCCATCAAATTTATACATGTCCAACTTGGGTGGCCGAGGGTGGGAATGATGGTGATTTCCATGGAAGTGAATATGATGGCTAGATTCTCCTTCGAGGTGTTCATCGGCGCTATGCACCTCTTGGTGATACCCTATCATGCTCTTGGTGACTAGTTGAAGCGATTTTGAAAATTCTTCTAGTGGTTCCTTGAATGAGTCCAACCTTGATTCAAGGCACTTTATTTTCTCATTTCCCGTGACTTGAGGTTTGATTTCTATCATTCAAAAAATCTCGGTCACTTGAAATCACTTCGAAAAAATTTGGGATCGCTTGAAAAATGAGATTAACTAGTGAATGGTACCACTATGATTAGCTTGTCATCCTAAATCTTATGGGCTAAGTCTCTTGTAAGCATCTTGGGGAGGACCTAGATCTAAATTGTATTGTTGTGTTAGAACCTCAACTGGTGGATCTAATTTGGCATATAAGATAATGGGCAATCTTCAGAGAGCTGAGTGAACTATGGTGACAAAGGATTGTTAGGTGCTACAGATCACAATATACATAAGATTCCAACAACAATACTCAACCTAATATTTTAGGAATTGACTAAGGAGGATCAATCATACCCTTAGCCATATTACTTGAATACGCTATTGTACGTGCAAGAAATCTCCTCAAGTATTGTTCTCAATGTACTGTAGCAACAATATAACCAATGGGTTATCTAAGACAAGGTTTCAATTGAGCCTATGGGGCTTTCGACATACCCAGAGGGTACATGGAAGTGTAGTCCATGCGTGGTTATGTCTAATGCACTACTACTCAAAGGGGTACCCATAAGGGTTACAAGGGAGTCCAACAAGCATGGCCACATTTTGTATTTCCTGTGTGGATTCCTCCCCAAATCCACATGTTTATCCGCTCAATGAGAGATCTCACGGTTTAAAGAAGCTAGAACATGACTCTGGCCTGAAAAAAAATATGCAAAAATTGAGGGACAACGACCTTAAAAAGTGATTTGATACAACGTTTTATCCTCTTGACCCACGAGAAATTCCAGAATACCAAGTATGCAAAGAAATACAACCCAAAACACAAAATAAAATGAGAAAACTAGCAAGTATTTTATTATTGAGAGATAAAAGCAATGTTCACTTGCCTCTCCAAGGGGATGACCTCCAACAGAGCGGAGCTTGATTACAAAATAAGACTCGATGATATTTCCCTTATAACTATGACTATTTATAGCTAAATAAAATTCAACAACCTAATGACCAGTGGTCCTTTTCATAACATGGGTTAACCACTTTATTTATTAATTATGGCCCATTTGCAACTAACTACAGTCCCTTTCTTAAATGAGGGTTAACCACTTACAATTATTAATACGGGATTTATTGACTCTTTAACTAACTATGACTATGACTTGACCATATTGGGTTTATTACATAAATAAAGGCCTTAGGGTTGGACCCTAGCATGTAGGGTTAGGTCATTAATCAATATGTATAGATTTATGCATAAAATCCACCCCTAAGAATCATCCTTTCATGTTTGGAAGTATTTTTCTTAAAATCATTGTGACATCCCCAACCATGGTTCTCTCGTAAAAGACATTATATACATGTTTACAAAAGTTAAATATTAAAAAGGGGTCTAAGTAAAGAACATAGATTAAAGAGCTAAGAGGGGTTTGCTTTCTTGCGATGTCAATGGGTTTCTTGTGTAGAAATCTGAATTATTTTTGGTACAATCATTAAACGGCTAGTTGGTGAGCCTTAATGGACTAGTTTTTTGGTCTTTACTTACTAACGTAAGTTAAGCTCTTAATTCCTTTATCAACCCAGGAAAGTACACTTAGAGGTGCTCACCTAAAATATATAGATCTAGAAGGATCTATGGTGCTAATGGCAACCTAGTGAATGAAATTAACAATGCTCCCTTACAAGAGATCCTTCATTATATTTTTCAATCACTCAAGCATCAATCTAGATAAAACAAATCTTATGAAATTCTAATTGCCTAAGTAATAGAAACAAAGTATTGATGACTGATTAAAATCGTACATTCCCTTAAAAGAATATTGCACAATAGAATTTTTCCTAATCATAATAATCCAAAGTAATTTCACTAACAAAATAAATCAAACAATGAATAAGATGAGTAAAGTTGCAAAACAATAACAGTTGAATCTTTTACAAGAATCACCTATCAAACTGAAAAATGAATATGACAACTACAATCTGAATAACTTGCAAATAAAACTATAACTATCTTTGAAGTCAAAACCAATAAGCAAGTATGGAAATTGTATGATAGCAAGCGTATATATATCAATTTCAAGATAAAAATTCGTTGAATCCTTTTACAAGTTTCTTCTCACAACGAATGCAAGGTCTTTTCAATTGATAAATCTAGTAACATAACCTTTACTTCTGCACATAAAATAATTTCTAATTTCCGAATTCGAATATGCAACTAGTAAGGAAACTTGAAAACAGACTGTACCAGCGTACTGATGAGGGCCCTTCAACACATCACAAGCACACTATAAAATGATTCATAAGAGTGTAACTGCTGGCTCTTAAGACATAATCTTGGTGATGAAGTCTGTATTAAGTCTGGAATAAAAAATGCACAAACTGTACTTTCATACGTTCACAATCTAGCTCTAAAAAAATAGTCTTCTTCCATAGGTTATTTATCATAAATCCTATAACAAAAGAAGCTATTCGTCCTCCATATTATCCTAAAACAATTCTATTAATTACATCCAAGAAGGTTGAAACTGAATCAGTTCCTTCATTTATGCAAAAATTCTCAAAATAGAAATTATTCTCTTCAAAAAATTTGGTAATCTTGCTGAAGTGGCTGGGTTTGTGTTGGCATTATGAGACAAGTGTTTTCCTTGATGGAAAATCACTCAGATGATAAATTATAGTGTAGAAAAGTTATTTTCAAGTTCACGGAATTTTCTTCAGAGAAAAGTTTGCTTCATGTAGAGAAAAGTTCACGGAATTTTATGCAAAGAAAAGTTTATTTCATGTAGAGAAAAGTTCACGGAATTTTATGCAGAGAAAAGTTTATTTCATGTGGAGAAAAGTTCAGTCACTTTCATGGTTGGTTCATGGTATTAGTCCCACATTTTTTGATCCTATGGTTTTGGCCCGTGGTATTGGTCCATGATTTGAGGAAGAGCTTGCCTATATAAAGCAAAGGAGATCATTTGGCTTGGGTATGCTTTTGGGTTGAATATCTTAAGATCTGAAATATTGGGTTATTGTTTCAAAAGCTCGATCTATATGAAAGTGAAGTGGAAAGCGAATCTGTGAAGGGTGATCTCTCGAGCGCTGCAGCTGCGGAAGTGCGGAGGCGCCATAGAAGGTGCAGTACGGAGACACCACAGAGGCGCCACAGAAGGCGCAGTGCGAAGATGCCACAGAGGTGCCACAGAAGGCACAGTGCGGAGACACCACAGAGGTGCCATAGAAGGTGTACTGCGGAGATGCCACAGAGGCGCCACAGAAGGCACAGTGCGAAGACACCACAGAGGCACCAGAGAAGGCATAGTGCGGAGGCACCACAGGAGACGCCATAGAAGGCGCAGTGCGGAGACGCCACAGAAGGTGCAGTGCGGAGTTGCCACAAAGGCACCACATAAGGCACAGTGCGGAGATGCCACAGAGGCGCCACAGAAGGCACAGTGCGGAGGCACCACAGGAGACGCCACAGAGGCGCCACCGAAGGCGCAGTGCGGAGGTGCCACAGAAGGCGCAGCTGCAGAGGTGCGCGGCGCCACAGAAGCTGAAGTGCGTAGCGATGCAGGACAGAGAAAAGGAAATTCCGTATCTGCCTTAAGATCTTTTGTTGACTGATTTTTTTGTTGATAAGGTGTTCTGGGTTTAGTTTACTGTTATTGTGGATCTGGTTATCTGGGTTACTTACTGGTACTTGATGATCATTTGATGTTTATGGATCCAAATTGAAAATTTATGAAAAGTGGTCCTTGAAAGAAAAGAGGTAGGGGGTTGTAGCTCCCTTCCAGGAGAGACTGGAAAACGAGAGAGAGTTGTAGCTCTCTGCAGTTTTCAGCCTGCGTACTAGTAAAGGACTACACCAGTACAAGACCATTGTAAAAGGAGTTTCTAATTTGAAAGAAGATAGAGACATATTGTAGCAGGTGGTTTTCACCCACATTGGGTTTCCACCTTATATCTGGAGTTCTTTGATGTGACTGTCTGTTTTTCTTGCTCATTATTTTATGGTACCGATATGCAAAAATAATTCAAAGTGTAAATAAGGAAGATTTGTTAAAAGAACTAGGTAATACTGATTCACCCCCCCTCTCAGTATTATTTTCAACAATTGGTATCAGAGCAGGTCCTTCTGAAGAAGCTTGATCACTTGAAGGAAGATCATTCATCATGACAAACTACGAGAGGGAAGCATCTATCAAGCCACCGATTTTTGATGGGACAAACTTCAATTATTGGAAGGAAAGAGTTACTGCATATCTTCAATCTCTTGGTACGGATGTTTGGGATATCATAGAGACAGGCTACACTTTTCCTTCAGCTACTCCTACAGATGCGGCCGAAAAGAAGAAATATGAAACAAATGCTAAAGCAGTCAATACTTTGCTCAGATGCTTATCTCAAATAGAGTTTGTGAAGGTTATGCAATATAAATCAGCAAAAGAAATATGGGACAAGATTGTCTTGAGATACGAAGGAGATTAATAGGCAAAGCGTGCTAAACTTCAAACTCTCAGGATTCAGTATGATAATCTCAAGATGTATAATGATGAAAGTGTGGCTAACTACTTTCTTCGGGTAGATGAGATTGTTAATTGCATGAAAAATTTGGGTGAAGAAATAAAAGAGGCTATTGTGGTTGAAAAGGTTCTAAGGTCATTATCCCCCAAGTTTGAATCTAAAGTATCTGCAATTGAAGAAAAGGAAAATCTATGAATTCTTACTATGTCTCAGCTACATGGAATTCTAACTGCTTATGAAATGAGAAAGGGAGGTCCACCAGATAGAAGAGAAGTTGATTTCAAGGCGTCAGGCAAAGGAGATTATTATGAAGCAAGTCACGTACAAGAACAAGAAGAAGGAGAATCAAATTTTGTCAGAAATATTCAAAGGGGTTCTGGAAGGTTCAGAGGTAAGTTACCTTTTAAATGCTTTGCTTGTGGAAGAGTAGGTCATTATGCTGCAAAATGTCTTTATAAGGATAAAGGAAAGGAACCTGCTAGATGGAACAAGAAACAGGGTGCAAATAAGAAAAGCTACTACACTCATGAAGATAGTGATGGTCTATCAAATAGTGATGAAGATGAACGAGGTAATGAATATAAACTGTTATTGGCATTTGAGGATGATGATTATATGGATGCTATAGATGTGGATAACCTTTTTGAAGAAATTACTAGACTCAAGAGATGTATAGAAGAAAAGAATATGATCATTGATACTCTACAATTTCAAATTGATGAAAAGGAAAAACATTTTGAATAGTTAGAAGGTGAAATTGTTGCTCTTAGAAAAGAGATTGAGAAAACAAAAGCTATTAATCTTATGTTTGTCAAAGGAACTGAAACTCTGGATGAGATTATCAATGTACAGCCTTCCCCTCTAAACAAGACAGGTTTGGGCTATAATGGATAAACTTCTCAAGCATCCACTTCAAAAAGTTATCTTGATGCAGCAAAAAGGAGTGAGAAAAAGCACAATGGAGACTATCAGGTAAAGCAAGGAAAAATTGCAAACAAAGGCTATCAGGGGCAATTTGTTTTAAGAGTGAACAAAAGCTATAACCAACCACAGGTAAAGTCTTCTCAATTTGGTTCAATAATGAATAACAATAGAGATTACAATCACTTGGCCGGTAGATTTGATAACCGCAGAAGTTTCTTCAATGGACAATGTTTTTCTTGTCATAACTTTGGTCACAAAGCAGCTCAATGTGT
>APFE031391287.1:4760-33398 GCA_000404065.3 Pinus taeda
GAATTCCTCAATCAAAGTCTATATGTTCCAAAACTAGCTGCTCATGGGCAATGGAGGAGGCTTATAAAGGAGAAAGAGTCTCCATGAATAGGTAAAGGATGAGCTCTCCCCCAAGATAAGTGGATGGTCAGTCGAATAAACATGCCAGAGAAAGGATGGCGACCTCAACAATGCTAACAACCAAGTCTGGAGTCATTTGGAAGGTTGGCTGTTAGAACAAATTCACCTAAACAGGATCAGTGCGAGTGAAAAATTGGGCTGGCGCGCTGGCATCGCAGATCTATTATAGAAGAGGTCTGGTCAGCGCTCAATGATACAAGCGGAGGGCGCGCTGTCCGTGAAATTGGACCAGCGCGGAAAACACGTGTGCTTCCACGCTGGTAGCGTAGAAGTTACACTAGCCTCTGCCGGTCAGCGCGGTTATTTAATGAACAGACGCGATGATCCAATTAACTTAGGCAAAGAGGGTTTTTAGCCATTTTAGAGAGCATAAGTGAGGTGAATGTGGATTTATGGCACAGTAGGGAGACTGACATGATGGCAGTGACATTTTACTGTGTAACAGAGGTAAACAACTAATGATTCTCAGTATCATAATACGAGCCTTGCTCATATGGGTTTTGGACACTACGCAAGTATTGAAAATATGCCTCCTCTGCCATCATATGATCGGAAGTAGGAGGAGCACCACTTGCGGGGTGCACAACTCTAGAAGCAGGTGACGGTTGACCACTTTGCGTTGGACCTCGAGATGGGCCCGCAGCAGAAGTGACAACTGATGACGCTGTGACGGTACTAACAACTGGAGTTGACACCGCGACACAAACGGTCGGGTTGGAGGGGACTGCTGTAACAGCAGTATGGTGGACCTGGGAAACAAATGGTCCTGTGGTAGGGACGATGTTTTGATCCCAAATAGAAGAGGAAGCTGCCAAGTTCATAGCATCCCTTAAAGATCTGTAATGCGCCGGCACCGAGACATCCAAAGACGTAACGGTGTAGGGCGTGGAGATGATGGGGGACGTCGCCGGGATGGGAGTATCTATACTCGACATGACGGACGGGCCGCTCGACACAGGAGAAGTGTCGCCCATATCAGAAGAAGCCATTGGAGATGGGGCACCAATAGGAGTGGCTGGAAAATCCTCGTCAGAGGGCTCCCAAATAGGGTTGTAAAAGAACTCGTAGAAATCGTCCTCTGGAGCTCGAGAATTCAACGGTTGGATGCTCAGAACAATGGGAAGAGTGTCACAGACTAGAGTTTCAGGGGCAAGAGAAGATGGAGGCCCTTCGTCACTTGGGATCAAAGATGGAGTTGATGGATCCGCCAGGATGACCAAACAAAGACCCTAAGCAATCTAACAATAAAAACCTACTCAAAACTAAACGCACACAAGATCTAACCAGGTAAAGTTATCGTGGCCAAATGAATTTTTAAGACATAGGAACTGAACTTGACCTTTTCATGTTTCGAGAGTCGAGAAAAGGACGAAAAGATGACTCTATCTCCTTCGAATGTTTAATGAGCACGAAGTGACAACACGCTCACTTACACCTTTTCTTTTAGGGAGTCCGAAAAGGATCAAAAATGACTGCGCTGGAGATTCTAAGCAAAAGGTTTACCAAGCAACCCGTAAAACTGCTTATACACCTTGGCAATCATATGAGAACCAAGGACTTTCCGTACTGCAGTCAATCTTCCCGAATGCTATGTTCAGTGCGTTACGGTTAACAAGGCGGCAGACTCGGCTTCCTATGGATAAAGGATGCAAACCTAGTGGAGTCTCCCCATATATACGCGACGGTACGTGGGAGCCCAAATCCGTGATAGACCACAATTGAATCACACCAGGAGGAATCACCTAACCTTAATGCGAAAACAAGAGTGACTAGGTTTAATGACGCCAGAGCACGTCTCTAGCCTAGACCTCTAAATATTTGTGTTAAGTTCCAATGCGTTTTTAGATAAATTTGGTTTATTTTACAGTTGATCTTGAATTAAGTTTTGATTTCAGGTCCTACTGTATGATCTCTCAAAAATACTTATATGCAAACTACTTTCCAAAGAACATCATTTCATTCGATGAATTCTAACTATGAGAAGGTTAGGAATCTTTCAATCAAACAAAACGAACTCAAGCAATCAAACAACCTAATGCAACTAACAGCAAGGAAATGAAACTTTTCTTTTTGAAAACACAAATCAACGAAATGTCCTTTTCCTTTTAACTATTAAATGCAAAAGATGCTAGTTTTCTTTTCTTTTCAATGGCACAAAAGTGTTTAAAATGATTTT
Organism: Pinus taeda; assembly: GCA_000404065.3. NCBI lineage: Eukaryota > Viridiplantae > Streptophyta > Pinopsida > Pinales > Pinaceae > Pinus > Pinus taeda. The sequence goes on from APFE031391287.1 coordinate 7,057, forward strand.
GAGAGACAGCTACATCAAGCAAAGAAATGAAATTACTCAATGCAAACACAAGAAAGTTCCCAAGATACTAAAAACCAGTTTCCCAAATCAAAGGAAAACAAAGGCTTATGAGATATGTGGTCTAAGCTCAACAAGACAAAAAGGAATTCCAAGGAGGAAATCAAGTCACTCGGAACACAACCAAAACACTTCCAACAATCACCAAGTGAATGTGAAAAACAAATCTGAAGTTGGCTGGTCTAACAAGAAAACAAGATCCCAAACAGAAGGCTTGACACACCCACGACCACTAGATGCCCTAGGGCTTGAGTGCGAAATCAATGGAGAAAAGCAAACACCCGGAGGATAAGAGTTCAAAACCAGACAAATGACGATTCAACACACTCCAGCAACTGTGAAAGTCAAGGCAAAATGCAAACCAAGCAACGAAAGCGAAAAGGAAGGCTTTGCAAAACCGGAAACAAGTATTAAACGAACCCTTGCGGAACAAGGCTTCGCAAGCAAGCATGTCACAGCTCAAGAAAAATAAAACAAGTCATAAACCAAGTGGAAAGAGCAGGGGACAGTGAAACCAAGAGGTTCAGGAAGCAAATTTGGACAAAAATGAATTCTACAGGATCAGCGCGGGTGACCCTCAGCAACAAAGCGATGACAAGACAACGCGCGTAGCAACTTTGCGCTGTCAGCGCAGAAGGACACAGATAAAGAGCGCTGGACCGAAAACAAGGTCAGCGCAACTATTAAATGTACAAGCACGATGACAGGGAAAGCAAAGAAACAGATGTGCGATGTCAGCGCGACTGTTCTGATATAAACCGCGCTGAGGCTAAAAATCAGGCAAAATCAAACCAAAAGCTCCCAGACCAAGGTAAAGGTTTTTGAAACAATTAAAGCATTTCCCATAGTGAACCAGGAAACCAAAAACAGAGAACTAATCCCCAAATTTTGACAAGAGAGTGACAATCAAACTCAAAACAAGGATGAACAACAAAAGACACAAGCAACGATCCCCAGTGGAGTCGCCAAATTTTTGGAGAGGTAAATCCCCTCTACGGATAGAGGCGATCCCTACTAGCCCAAAACGGGTCTATCAACAATCAATCAATGCTACATTGCAAGTTCCTAATTGCAATTAACAAGTGGGTAATGAACACCTACTTGGATTCCAGCACTATTTGTTTGATGAAAAGATGCCGCTCTCACTCCTTCGCTCTGGTCGGTCACGATCCTCCACTATCCTCGCGGATGGACACCTGCACATGCAAAGAGAGAACAAACACAAGCGTGAAATCTAGTAAAAGAAACTATACATCAGTCAGAAAGGATGTAATTCACATTAACCATTATAATACAAATGAGAATGGAACCATAACAGTAGTCATCTATCTTTTATTAATCAAAAACTGAGAAAGGTACAACCAATGTTCTGACGCTGAGTCCTTCTCAAGAGGGTCCAGCCAGCAAGTCTCATAAGCATTCACCCTTGGAGGTAGATCTCCCAAGACAAACAACTCTCTCTCTCACACAAGGCAACAAGACTTCACAACCTTCCTTAAGCTCTCTAGCAATCCACACTCAACACACCAAATGCCTATTAAGAGCAGCACTAAAGCACTATGAATTCCTCTATGTCAAAGTCTATATGTCAAAAGCTAGTTGCTCATGGCAATGGTGGAGGTTTATATAGGAGAAGGAGTCTCCATGAATAGTGAAAGGATGAGCTTATCTCCAAGAAAGGTGGCTCATAAGGCAAACATACATGCCATAGAAGGGAGGGCGACCTTTACAAAGCCAACAACCAGGTCTGGAGTCATCTGGAAGGCTGGCTGTTAGAACAAACTCGTCCAAACAGGATCAGCGCGGGTGCATAACTGGACTGGTGCGTTGGCATCGCATCCCAATAACAGAAGAAGTCTGGTCAGCACAACTTAATGCAAGCAGAGGGTGCGCTGGCTATGAAATTCGATCAGCGCGGGAAACCCGTGTGATTCCACGCTGGCAGCGCATCAGTTGCACTATCATCCGCCAGTCAGCGCGGTTATTTTAATAACAGTCGCGATGATCCAATAAACTTAGGCAAAGAGGGTTTTTTGGCCATTTCAGAGAGCATGAGCATGATGTATTTGATTTTATGACACAGTAGGGAGACTGAAAAGGAGACAGTGACAATTTACTATGTAACACACCCATGCCTTGGATCCATTTACATGATCATTCTCTATATGGCTGCATCCATATCACAATTCCTGTATCATTATTCAGGGTTTTCAGTGATGTATATGTATCTATGCTTTCTTGCAGGTTTTCTGATGAAGGACTATCAAAAATTTATATTGTGCAGCCATGCTGCATGAATTTTCTAGAATCATTATTTCATATTTGTTAGACCCTAGATTTGCCTCAGGCTGAAAATGCAAGGTTCTAGGTCCACATAAAACCACGCTCAGCCTCGTAGCTAGCCCTACGAGGACAGGAGAGGGCTCTCTCTGGATCAATCTCAGAAAAAGATAATCTATGAGGCTCGAGATGACGAAAATAAAAGCTAATTTTAGGCTAGGTATGAAGTACAAGGGTTTGATTTAAATTTTTCAGGGTTTGGTGTTGAAATAGGGAAAGGCAAATTTGGGCTTGGGGATTGAGGCACAATTTTTGCAGAGGTCTGAATGGGGAAAGGAAGGAAATTGTCTTGATGCTTTTAAAGAGAATGAATGGGTAGATCAGACAGGTGAGGATCTAAGGAGAGCAAGAAGGTTTCAAGGATTCTCCTTAGACAGGTGAAAACATTGAAAATCAAACAAATTTAAAGGCAGAGCATAACAATCTATGGGTTCTACCTTAATACTTCATTTGTTCAATTGCAGAAGATGAGAGAAGGAAAATGATAGACATAACAACTTACAATTACTGAGAGAAGCACACCATCAAAACATAAAGGCACATGGATCCCAAACAGTGCTGCAAAACCCTGGTCTTTCCTTAGCCAAAAATGCAGAGAAAATATGTACAATGATATGCCAAAGCAATCCCAAGTGTCCAACCCTGAAAATGACTAAGAGAATACATGATATAGAATAACATAACCAATTCCCTTGCCTATAGGGGTCGAGCTCATCATTCTAGTTGCTGTTTCAATCAATTCTAAACCAAGCACTAAAATCTAGGCAACCAAAACAACTTGCCTCTATATGTTAGGAAACTGATTCATTCATTAAATTTTCACTTGTTAGTGAATGAATCTTATATAACTAGTAAATAAGTGCCAAAATTACATCATGTGTATCCAATTATATCAATATAGATCAAAAATTACATCAAGAAGCAAAACTAGTCAAACTAGCCGAATTTCTGAGCTGGAAGGTGAAAAATTGGGCAAAAATCCTCTGTGCACATGCCAAAATCTGTGTGTGTAATTCCACATTGGAGCTGATTTTGAGGCACTTCCTGAAGTCCAAATTGTGCCCCAGTGTGCTTGTTGGAACACCTTGCCTATCTACTTTCCAACCCAAGTGGAATTTCTAGATTTGGATGTCATTTACCCCTCCCAAACTACAATATCCCAAGACTGCTTCTTCTATGCCAAAATAGGGGCAGTGAGGTCATTTTTAGGGTGTTTTTGACCCTTTAGGCAACCCAGAACTTGATGAAATCCTTAGGTAATCCATGAGCATACATAAATTTCCATAGAAAACCTAGAAATACAAAGTTTTCCTCCATAAGATCTCCCAATTATAAGCGCACGCCAAGTGGCGCTACGTGTAGGACTGAAAAACCTGTTTTTAAAGCCAAAAATTCAAAATTGACAAAATTTTCTCCAAATTCCTTGAAATTTGGGCTGGAAGTGCCTCATCAAGTGCCATGCTCAGCCAAAGAAGCTTTGGCCAAGATTTGAAGATGATCATGCTCTTTTTGCCTCTTTTGCTTCTTTGTTGCCTTCTTCAATTTTGCCTTCAAATTTCTTATTCGCGCCTTGGAACTCATATTGCGTGCCCTATAATGAAAAACCATGTGCCTCAACAATGATTTGTCCTTATCAGCCTCTTCCAACAGTCTTTCCAGGCGAATGTTGATTCCCTCGAGCCAAGACTCTCGATCATCATTAATCACTTGTTCCAATGTAGTGAACTCAATCCTCCTCCTTTGGGCAGCTTGGCGATTCTCGCGGATATTTTGCAACTCCATGATTTCTTCCTGATCTTCAAGCTATTTGTTCCATTGCTCTAATTATTTGATGATCCACTTATCCCTCTTGAAGTTGAGGGAAAAGGCGTTGATCTCTGTCTGCTGCTCCTGAATGACCTCTCTAAGATGTGCACTTTGCGGGCCCATGTCAGTATCGTCATCCTGAATAAGAATGAAGTCAGTCTCTCACTCACCTGAAGGCCCCTCATCCTACATTGGCCTCTTGCCTCAGTCCTGTACCTGCACTTGTGCTGCTGATGACGGCAACGAGACCCCTTCCACCCCAGGTAGAGATAGTACTCGTCGTGCTGCTGCAAACAATCCCCTTATGCCTCTCTGATAGGTAACATATGTCGGCACAATGGTAGTCTCTGCCTCCTAACCTCCATGCTACTGTGAAGGTTCACCCAGATCATGAACAACCTCCTGATGCGCCGCTGAAGCTACGAAGAAGTCACAGGAGATGAAGTCTTCCCATGTGATACCCTGCAGGCCAAGCTGATGTACAACAATGATCTTGATGAGTGCGTAACGATAAATGTTGTTGTGTTGTTGTTCTAGACTCTTCCTCCACACAAGAGTGGTCCTCCTCTTGATGTTTTGGTACATGAAATATGGAATTTTCATGAATTTCACTCTTGTGAAATGCATCAATAACCTGATATGGTATGCATAGAGGTGTGAAAAGTGACCGTCACAACTGAAGTATCTGATAATGAGTCTCATCAATGGCGCATAATATTCCTTCAGAAACTAAAATGGGAATACTCTCCTTAGCTGCCTCAAATAGCTAGGCCTGATGTAAGGTTCATAATATGATCTATCCAGCTGTTGCCCTTTGTTCCACTCTTCCCCTATATTCGATATCTCGGTGGCCTGAGAGATGGTTTCTGGTGTCAAGGTAAAGTCTACTCAAGCAAGAGTAACATGACTATCATGCAAATGTAAAACAAACAACTCAACTAACTCCTGATGATGCTATATCTGAGCGATCATCTCACAACACTGAAAGCATGACATTTTCCGAAAGCATTTCATCGCAAGTGGGCAGGCCTGCAATTGATTTAAGGAAGTAGGCTCTTCCCTGACATGTTTGCCACCTTTTTGCGGCCTTCTCGGCACATTGAGCTCAGTGGATGAGTCACTCCCTTTCCCATACTCTTGCTCATATGATGAATCTGTCCTTGTCATAATGCTGCAATGTGTATGTTGAGTAGGTGTTTGGTTTGGCAAAGAGAAATAAGTGATGTGTTTTCAATGCCAATGTGCCACAGGAAAATGAGGGAATGTGAGGAAGAATATGGGAGGGGGAAAAGTAGATGATGGAGCTTACCAAGTGACAATGTGCAACAATCACTTTGAGGGATGTGGGAATGTAGGGATTTTGGAAGTGATATGGGAAAGGGAGAATGATAGGATCTTAGGATATGGAAAATGGGAAGCAGGGATGGGAGTTTAGAGGATAAGGGATTAGTTACAATGACAGGGATATGAGAAGGGAAGGGATCAGAAGTAGGAAAAGAAACTTGGCACCAAAATTATAATTTGAAAACACCGATTCATCAACACCAAAGGAACAACTTTTAATACATAGGGTTTATGTTCTCACACCACGAACCTTTGAATCTTCCCTCTAGACAACACCCCAAACAAGTTAAATTTCAATGGAAGGACTCTTGAACTTACTTGGAGCAGAAGAAATGGCTTTTTGTGAGCTTGGATGACAGAAGTAGCATGAAACTGGCCTGTCAGTTCTGTGCACCACGCACAAAACCAGTGCACCGCACCTCCTGGATGCGCCGCACCTCCTGGATGCGCCGCGACAGTGGATGTTTACACTGTGAATCTACCCTCTGTGCACCGTGACCTCCTACGATGTGCCGTGTGGCTTTTCAATGCAAAGTCTCGACCATTGAAAAACACAATTTGGTCCTCCAATCCTCTAGTTGATATCCTTTGACCTCTTGGAACATCAAAATGTGTTTCAAGTGATGAACATGGCTCATGGAGTAATGGGTTGATTTTTGATGAAGCAATGATGAATTTGTGCTTTGGAGGTCCAGTACGCCACACACAAAAACAGTGCACTGCATCGTGTGGGTGCATCGCGCCCTTGAGAAAATACACAGTGTATTTCAGCTCTGTGCGCCACGCTCTGTGGGTGTGTCGCACCACTTGTTGTATGCGCCGTGACTCCTTTCAGCTCACAACTTCAGCATTCAAATGTGAATTTCACTCTCCCACAGCTTGGCTCGGCTTTCCAATGATTTCTTTGCATACAATGATGTTTCAAACAATGAAAAACACTGATATAGTGATGGTTTTGATTTTTGCTTCTCAAAAACCCATTTTCTTATGTTTAGTTTTTGGCACTTTTTCACAATTAATACAACTCTGTATTTGTGTTTCCCCCTTGATTTTTGACTTGGAATGATGAATTTCTTGGCAATTGTTTGCAGGGACAGTGGCATGTCTTAACCAAGGAAGACCAGGGCTATGCCTAGATATTTCAACAACTGAATTTTTTTTTTGAAAATTACATGGAAATATACACAAAAAAACGAAATGTCGACTTTGCTTCAAAACAGAGTTTTGAAGAAAAGTCATAATCTATCCATATGATGATGAAATTCTTTGAAATGAGAACTTATTAAGGATGTCCCTTAGGCCTGCTGGCTTTATTGGACATCTTGAAGACACAAATTGAGAAACCCTAGACCTAGTGATTGAAATGACTCTTACTAATCAAAAGACTAAAACAGGGCTGTAAGTGACTCAAAAACATGATTTTGATGGACAAACCTGAGCTAGCATGGTACGTTATGAGGGGTAATGAACAACAAGTCCCTTCCGTTAGATTATGGCATGCCCCTAGCGAAATGAAATTGAGTGAAGCGAGCGATACACCTACAAATGAAATGCAATAAAGAGAAATGATCTCTGACGGAGGGATGTAAAGACCGACTCTAACATTGGCTCTAGTGGGGATGGTAGCTCCTTGGAGGTGCCAAGAACGGCAGATCTCTGGAAGAGCTAGACAGTGCCTTTGTCCATTGGGCTATGGAGTCCATTATTTTGACAAATCGACACAAGACTGTTAACTGATTTATTGACTGAAAATCTGACTCATTTTTAAAACTGAAATGACTAAAAACCTTGACTCTAACAAACTAACTCAAAATGACTAAGACCTGAACTTAAAACTTAAAGCTTGAAGGTAGTACAAGACCACCTATGTTTCTTACAAGACAATATACCATCAAACTATATCAAAATGCCAATGTAGCCAATCAGGCAGATGCCTTCTTGATTGATTCTCCTGATCAGATCTCCTAGTCAACAACAGATACTTGTAACTAGGCATCCAAAAACATAATTGACCATGATCTCCTTCATCATTGAATATTGCAATAATCACCTTCACTGCTGACTGCAATAGATTTTCCAGTGGATCATGAAAAACATGAAGTCTTTCCTAAAGCTAAAAGAGCAAGGTGTCTTTTTCTCTTGCTTCGGATCTTTCTTCATAATGTACTTCAACATGAGTATGTTCCTGGTCCTCAAAAAATTCTGAGCAAGTAGATGAGCAGATCTCCTCTTGAAAAAACATTTCAAGACATGAAACATATGAAGAAGAATGTGAAAGGGAATCCTGAATGGTCTGATCTTCTGTAGTCTGAATATATTGTAGGTCATCTTCATATGATACGACAGCCAGATTATCATGTTTCTCATTACATTCATCAATCATGAGAAAAGAAACTTCAGATGTTTCTTGAAACCCAACACTATCATTTCTATTATTTACCATAAATTCATCAATAGAAACTTTTTCGCTTACTTGAGCAAAGATCTCGTCTTGATTTTCATAGAGGGAATGAACTACCTCCTCATGAAGATCTAGTTCTGGTGGGATGAGAGAATTTAGGTCTATAACTCTGTTTTCTTCTATGGATAGATCTGAAACGACACTTTCTCTTTCATCACTTTCAACCATATAGACATCTTCAACCTGCTCATCTATAAAGCTTCTTACAGGACTGTCATCCTTTTTAGAAGAGGAAGAAGTTCCACCATCACCTTCTTGACTATGTGCACACTGTAGATCTGCATTAAATTGAGCTGGAACATGACCGTTCAAGAGTTGATCTATCTCGTCTTTAGACAGAGGAGATAAAACTTTTTGTTTTCTCTTGCTCAAGCAATGATTGTCCCAACAATGATTTTCTTCATTAATTTCAAGTGAAGGAGTGTACAAATTTTCCTCATACTTCTAATCCATTTCATGTAATTTCTGTTGAATGTCAAGATGCAAAATTCCTTCATCTTCTGTCGTACTAAGGTCTTCATCCTGCTGCAAATTTTCTTGATCATCTTGATAAGTATCACTCTCTTTATGCTGCTGAAATGGATTTTCATACAGGGCTTCCATGATCTCTTCATCCATGAAATTATCATCCTCATAATATTTCTCAAGGCTTTCAATAAAACTATAAGCACGTTTGCAATAGTTCTGAACTAAATTTAATGATGGATAAGATTCTTTATATCCTTCAATGAACATGGCATGAAAATCCTTTAGCAGTAAATACAAGCAGGCTGCAAACTTTCATACCAAGATTGGGCTTCACCTTCCAGAGTGGCCAGGAATATCTTCATCAAGCAATCTTCAGGAAAATCAACCTTCAACTTGCGAATATGCATGTGAAATCTAACCAAATGTAAAGCAACATCCTTCCTATCATCATCTTCAAACGTAGGCAAATTCCTTGACCAATCTACCTTCAGAATTTTTTTTGGAAAACCTACAATGTGATCTCGGCTCATGGGAGTGTATCGTCTTGCAACCTGTTCCATCTTGTAAAGCTTAAAGCTATTGATCTTCCTGCAGTGGAGTCACCATGAAGCTTTGATTTTTGGATTTTTCAGTGAATGGAGTCACCGGGTGAATGATTTCAGCCTTTCTAGTGTTTGATCGTTGTCCACCATCAACCATCAGATCTGAACTTGATATATGTACTGGGGCAAGACAATCTACAAGTCAAGTGTCACGTTCACAAGCTAGACCATAGATTGACTGAAGCAGCGTTTATCTACTTCGCTGATGCATAGAAAAAGTGTTTTGAAGGCTACTTGGCATGACTTCAGGCTCCTTCTGTAGCTTATAAAGCAAATAAAACTAACAAGCAAACCATTTGTTCATCCCCAGTGGAGTCACCACTATGTTAGAGCCTAGATTTGCCTCAGGCTGAAAAGGCAAGGTTCTAGGTCCACATCAAACCACACTCAGCCTCGTAGCTAGCCCTACGAGGACAGGAGAGGGCTCTCTCTGGATCAATCTCAGAAAAAGATAATCAATGAGGCTTGAGATGACCAAAATAGAAGCTAATTTTAGGCTAGGTATGAAGTACAAGGGTTTGATTTAGGTTTTTGAGGATTTGGTGTTGAAACAGGGAAAGGCAAATTTGGGCTTGGGGATTGAGGCACAGTTTTTGCAGAGGTCGAAATGGGGCAAGGAAGGCAATTGTATTGATGCTTTTAAAATGAATGATTGGGTATATTAGATAGGTGAGGAGCTAAGGATAGCAAGAAGGTTTCAAGGATTCTCCTTAAACAGGTGAAAACGTTGAAAATCAAATAAATTTAAAGGCAAAGCATAACAATTTATGGATTCTACCTTAACACTTCATTTGTTCAATTGCAGAAGATGAGAGAAGGAAAATGATAGACATAACAACTTACAATTACTGAGAGAAGCACACCATCAAAACATAAAGGCACATGGATCCCAAACAGTGCTACAAAGCCCTAGTCTTTCCTTAGCAAAAAATGCAGAGAAAATATGTACAGATATGCCAAAGCAATCCCAAGTGTCCAACCCTGAAAATGACTAAGAGAATATATGATATAGACTAGCATAATCCATTCCCTTGCCTCTAGGGGTCGAGCTCATCATTCTAGGAGCTGTTTCAACCAATTCTAAACCAAGCATTGAAATCTAGGCAACGAAAACACTTGCCTCTATATGTTAGGAAACTGTTTCATTCATTAAATTTTCACTTGTTAGTGAATGAATCTTCTATAACTAGTAAATAAGTGCGAAAATTACATCATGTATATCCAACTACATCAATATAGATAAAAAATTACATCAAGAAGCAAAACTAGTCAAACTAGCCGAATTTCTGAGCTGGAAGGTCAAAAATTGGGCACAAATCCTTTGTGCACCGCGCCAAAATCTGTGTGCATCACGCCACTTTGGAACTGATTTTGAGGCACTTCCTAAAGTCCAAATTGAGCCCAAGTGTGCTTGTGGGAAATCCCTACCTGTCTACTTTCCAACCCAAGTCACATTTCTGGATTTGGATGTCATTTACCCCTCCCAAACTACAATCTCCGAAAACTGCTTCCTATGTGCCAAAATAGGGGCAGTGAGGTCATTTTTAGGGTGTTTTTGACCCTTTAGGCAACCCAAAACTTGTTGAAATCCTTAGGTAATCCATGAGAATACATAAATTTCCATACAAAACCTAGAAATACAAAGTTTTCCTCCAGAAGATCTCCCAATTATAAGCGTGCTGCAAGTGGCACTACGCGTAGGACTGAAAAACCTGTTTTTAAAGCCAAAAATTCAAAATTGACAAAATTTTCTCCAAATTCCTTGAAATTTGGGCTAGAAGTGCCTCATCAAGTGCCATTCTTAGCCAAAGAAGCTTCGGCCAAGATCTGAAGACGATCATGCTCTTTTTGCCTCTTTTGCTTCTTTGTTGCCTTCTTCAATTTTTCCTTCAAATTTCTTATTTGCACCTTGGAACTCATATTGCATGCCCTATAACGAAAAACCATGTGCCTCAACAATGCTTTGTCCTTATCAGCCTTTTCCAATAGCCTTTCCAGGTGAATGTTGATTCTCTCGAGCCAAGACTCTCGATCATCATTAATCACTTGTTCCAATGTATTGAAGTCAATCCTCCTCCTTTGGGCAGCTTGGCGATTCTCATGGATATTTTGCAACTCCATGATTTCTTCCTGATCTTCAAGCTGTTTGTTCCTCTGCTCTAAGTATTTGATGATCCACTTAGCTCTCTCCAAGTTGAGGAATAATGCGTGGATCTCTGTCTGTTGCTCCTGAATGACCTCTCTAAGATGTGCACTTTGCGGTCCCATGTCGGTATCGTCATCCTGAATGAGAATGAAGTCAATCTCTCACTCACCTGAAGGCCCCTCATCCTATATTGGCCTCTTGCCTCAGTCCTATACGTACACTTGTGCTGCTGATGACGACAACTAGACCCCTTCCACCCCAGGTGGAGATAGTACTTGTCGTGCTACTGCAAACAATTCCCTTATGCCTCTCGGATAGGTAACATATGTCGGCACAATGGTAGTCTCTACCTCCTAACCTCCATGCTGCTGTGAAGGTTCTCCCGGATCATGAATAACCTCCTGATGAGTCGATGAAGATGTGAAGAACTCACAGGATATGAAGTCTTCCCATGTGTTACCCTGTAGGCCAAGCTGATGTACAACAATGATCTTGATGAGCGCGTAATGATAAATGTTGTTGTGTTGTTGTTCTGGACTCTTCCTCTGCACAAGAATAGTCATCCTCTTGATGTTTTGGTACATGAAATATGGAATGTTCATGAATTTCACTCTTGTGAAATGCATCAATAACTTGATATGGTATGCATAGAGGCCTGAGAAGTGACCTTCACAACTAAAGTATCTGATAATGAGTCTCATCAACAACGCATAAGATTCCTTCAGAAACTGAAATGGGAATACTCTCCTGAGCTACCTCAAATATCTAGGCCTGATGTAAGGTTGATAATATGATCTATCCAGCTGCTGCCCTTTGTTCCACTCTTCCCCTATATTCGGTATCTTGGTGGCCTGAGAGATGGTTTTTGGTGTCAAGGTAAAGTCTACTCCAGCAAGAGTAACATGACTATCATGAAAATGTAAAACAAACAACCAAACCAACTCCTGATGATGTTGGATCTGAGCGATCATCTCACAATACTAAAAGCATGACATTTGTAGAAAGCATGTCATCGCAAGCGGGCAGGCCTGCAATTGAGTTAAGGAAGTAGGCTCTTCTCTGACATGTCTACCACCTTTTTGCAACCTTCTCGGCACATTGAGCTCAATGGATGAGTCACTCCCTTGCTCATACTCTTGCTCATATGATGAATCTGTCTATGTCATAATGCTGCAATGTGTATGTTGAGTAGGTGTTTGGTTTGGTAAAGAGAAATAAGTGATGTGTTTTCAATGCCAATGTGCCACAGGAAAATGACAGAATGTGAGGAAGAATATGGGAGGGGGAAAAGTAGATGATGGAGCTTACCAAGTGACAATGTGCCACAATCACTTTGAGGGATGTGGGAATGTAGGGATTTTGGAAGTGATATGGGAAAGGGAGAATGATAGGATCGTAGGATATGGAAAATGGGAAGTAGGGATGGGAGTTTAGAGGATAAGGGATTAGTTACAATGACAGAGATATGAGAAGGGAAGGGATCAGAAGTAGGAAAAGAAACTTGGCACCAAAATTATAATTTGAAAACACCAATTCATCAACACCAAAGGAGAAACTTTTAATACATAGGGTTTATGTTCTCACACCATGAACCTTTGAATCTTCCCTCTAGACAACACCCCACACAAGTTAAATTTCATTGGAAGGACTCTTGAACTTACTTGGAGAAAAAGAAATGGATTTTTGTGAGCTTTGATGACATAAGTAGCATGAAACTGACCTGCCAGTTCTGTGCGCCGCACCTCTTGGATGCGCCGCGACAGTTGAAGTTTACATTGTGAATCTACCCTCTGTGCTCCACTACCTCCTCCGATGCACCGCACGACTTTTAAATGGATAGTATCGGCTGTTGAAAAACATAATTTGGTCCTCCAATCCTCCAATTGATATCCTTTGACCTCTTGGCAAAGCAAAATGTGTTTCAAGTGATGAACATGGCTCATGGAGTAATGGGTTGATTTTTGATGAAGAAGTGATGAATTTGTGCTTTGGAGGTCCTGTGCACCGCACACAAACCTAGAGTGCCACGTTGTGTGGGTGCGCCGTGCCCTTGAGAAAATACATAGTGTATTTTAGCTCTGTGCATCGCACTTTGTGGGTGCACCGCACTCTGTGGGTGTGCCGCGCCACCTGTTGTATGCATTGCGACTCCTTTCAGCTCACAACTTCAGCATTCAAATGTGAATTTCACTCTCCCACAGCTTGGCTAGGCCTTCCAACGATCTCTTGGCATACAATGATGTTTCAAACAATGAAAAACATTGATATAATGATGGTTTTGATTTTTGCTTCTCAAAAACCCATTTTCTTATGTTTAGTTTTTGGCACTTTTTCACACTTAATACAACTCTGTCTTTTTGTTTCCCCCTTGATTTTTGACTTGGAATGATGAATTTCTTGGCAATTTTTTGCAAGGACGGTGGCATGTCTTGACTAAGGAAGACCAGGGCTGTGCCTGGAGATTTCAACAACTGAAAATCTTTTTTGAAAGTTACATGGCAATATACACAAAAAACGAAATGTCGACTTTGCTTCAAAACAGAGTTTTGAAGAAAAGTCATAATCTATCCATATGACGATGAAATTCTTTGAAATGAGAACTTATTAAGGACCTCCCTCAGGCCTTCTAGCTTTATTGGACATCTTGGAGACACAACTTGAGAAACCCTATACCTAGTGACTGAAATGACTCTTACTAATCAAAAGACTAAAACAGGGTTGTAAGTGACTCAAAAACTTGATTTTGATGGATAGACCTGAGCCAACATGGTAAGGCATGAGGGGTAATGAGCAACAAGTCCCTTCCGTTGGATTATGGCATGCCCCTAACAGAATGCAACTGAGTGAAGCGAGCGAGACACCTACAAATGAAATGCAATAAAGAGAAATGATCTCTGACGGAGGGATGTAAAGGCACACTCTAACAATATCTATCAAACTCGATCTCATGTCATGTCACATTTAATTCTCAAGTGTATATTGCCTTAGTGCATGTAATTAGGCAATTGGACATCCTATCCACAACGTTTCATGTTAGATCCATTGGTTTGAATGGATCCTCATCATCATAGTTCACTTATTTTTATATTTTTGGGGTGGCTCGTCAAATTTTATTCGACCATGATGTTGGAGCTACATGGCTAATACTAACATTTTTTGGAACTTATTCCTTTTTTGTCTTCCCACTTTTCCCCTCCTATTAGTAATAGTTGTCTGCCAACTTTCTTTCTCTTCTATGCGACCCATTTCTTGTGTGGTTCTATGATGTTTCATCATTTATTTAACCATATAACATATTTTATTGTTCTTTTATTTTATATTTGACTCATTTATAAAAATAAAACTACGACTCCTAATTTTTTTTGAAAACTACAAGAAGGTCGGTTACTCCTATAGAGTTTCATTCGGCTTCAATTAAAAAATCCTTCTATATATTCCCCACTAAGATTTTATAACTATACATCTCCTATCTCTATCACACACCTGATCATATATGGGTGCAACCAATGAATTTTAAATTTTCCTAGATATTTCAAACACTTACTGTCATATAGCAAAACCAAGTCCCCTAGTTGAAACTTTTTTTTTTTTATATATCTGTCATGCCAAGATTTCTTGCATGCTTTTTTCACATTCCGTTGGATTCCTACCATTATGTTATCTTCCTCTAACTATTTCAGCTTTATCAATCTCTCCTCTACTATGCCTGATTCAGTTAAGTTCATTATGGTAGCAATGCACAGAATTGGTACTAGGAACTCCATAGGTATCACTACTTCTTTTCTATATATTAATATTAAGGGTGTTTGTCTAGTCAATTTCTCACTAGTGGTCCTATACACACATAGAGATACTGGAATCCTTAGGTCCCAATATTTGTTGTTTACATTACATAATTTTGTCAGGTTGTTCTCCAATATATTATTGAAGAATTCAATAGTACCATTAGCTGGAGGGTGATAAGGGGTACTCTTTTGATGGTATATTTGAAATTATTATGTTAGCATAGAAATTGTCTTATTCAAAAAATAAGTACATTGATCACTCATAAATATTCTTGGGAAGACAAACCATGTGACTATTTTTTCAAATAGAAACTGCATGGTTGTCCCCACACTGAAATATCTAAGAGAATCTACCTCAACCCATCTGGTAAGGTAATTTATCGTAGTGATTATATATCTTGCCTCTAATCTTCTTACTAGTGGATTGATCGGTCCAATAAAATCCATTTCCAACTTATCAAATTCTTGTAATGTTACTTGTGTAAATAGTGGCATCTCACCCCTCCTAGTTGATTTCCCAACTCTCTAATAAACATCTTATCTCTGACAAAATTCTTTGGCATCCTTATGGAGAGTGGGCAACCAATGTTCTACACTTAGGATCTTTTGTGAGGTAGCCTTCCCTACATAGTGGCCTCCCACAACAGCTTCATTTACTTTTGAAAATATGAAGGGTATTTCATGTTCTAACACACAATGTTAAAGTATTCCATTTATTCCTAGCTTGTATAGATATCCTGCTATGAGATAATAGTTTGTTTCCTTCACCACTATTTTTTTTTGTGCAACTGTATAGTCTGTTCGGGCTACTCCTATGCTAAGAAACCAGAAAATATATGTGAAGTAATCATAAACCATCTCTACTGCAAAAATATGTGCATCTAATAAATTATCATCATTGTGTCCTTTGTCAGTATGTGCGACAAGTGGTCTGGTCCTGCATTAAGCCTTCCTAGTTTCACAATGACCTCAAAGTCATATTCCTAAAAGGGAAATAAACACCTAAGTATCTTAGCACAAAGTGGTTAGTTTACATTTTGAAATCTGCCCAAGAAGATAATTTTTGAATTTATGCAGTACATGTACCAATGCCAATCCTTCTTATTCTGTAGTAGTGTAATTTTGTTCAATTATTGAAAGTTTCTTGCTATAAAATGTGATAGGAGATGTATATCCCCTTCTCTTGGTTGAGTTAAAATTATGTCTAAATCTTTAGATGATGCATCCACATGAACATGGAACTTCGTTCCCTAGTTTGGAAAAACTAAAATTGGCACAATCGCCAACTTTTCCTTCAAAGTATCCAAAGCCTACTAACATTCTTCATTCACTACAAGCTAAATTATTTATTCAACATCTTTTCCAAGGGGGTTGTAAGATTTTCATATCCCCTTATTAAATCCCTGTAGTATTATGTATGACCAAAAGTTGTGGGAAATTTTTACACTAATGTTGGTGGAAGTTTGTTATAACAAAAATCTTCGCAAGGTTGACCAATAGAACTTGCTTACATACTACATGGCCCACAAAATAAAAAATGGAAAATAGAAAATGCACTTCTTTAAGTTTAATGATATTTGCAACTGTCTACATTTGTCCAACATGAAGCACAAAACCTCAATATGCTTCTTTAAGGGACTAAATAGTGTCCAAAATTCAAGTATACCTTTAGAAACTTATGTATGAAATCCTTGAAGGTTGCCACTTCCACTCTATAAAATATTGTAGATGCATTTTTTAGACCAAAAGGCATGACAATATACTAGAATTATCCCCATTTTTTGGACAAAAAATCATGACAATATACTAGAATTATCCCCGTTATGTCACAAATATGGTATTGTATCTGTCTTCTAGCATGATCTTGATATTATGATATCTAGAAAATCCATATGTAAATGAGTAGGCCTATTTTCCTCATACATTCTCCAGCACTTTCATCTATAAATGGGGCAAGGAATGGGTCATTTAAACATGCATCGATAAACTTCCATAAGTCAATGCAAATCTTGA
This sequence comes from Pinus taeda, assembly GCA_000404065.3. Taxonomy (NCBI): domain Eukaryota; kingdom Viridiplantae; phylum Streptophyta; class Pinopsida; order Pinales; family Pinaceae; genus Pinus; species Pinus taeda. The sequence goes on from APFE031391287.1 coordinate 24,079, forward strand.
TTTCTCCTTTATTCTTATCTTGCACCACCATTGGACTTATCCATTTAGATTCTTCTACTGGTTCAATAATCCCAACTTCCAACATTCTCTATAATTCTTTCTTCACTTTCTGTTTATATAATAGATTCAACCTGTAAGGTGTTTTTTATTTAGATTTTCATCCAGTTGAAATGGATCTTCATTTCTCCTATTTCCCTAGCTATACATTTCATCTCTGAAAAAGTGATTGGGAATAGGTCCTTATATTCACGAAATAAATCAACAATCTTACCTACTATTCATCCCAATAATCTCCAATAATTGCCAACTTAAGATGCTCTTTAGTCACAATGTTCACTTTGCACATTTTAATAGGCTTGGCATAATTTATAGATGCTAGTTCTGGACCTGTTGTTGTGCACTCTCATTCTATCTTAGGCATCTATAAATTCCTTAGGTCATCCTCTTCTTTTCATTCCTTTATGATATTGTAGAATTCTACAAATTTATTAACATTTTGAGAGTGCTTGTGCATGAATGTTAGGGCCAAACCCTAATCCCTTTCTTTATGTAATAAGCCCAATGGGCCAAGTCAAAGTCATATTTAGTTAGAGAGTCAATAAAGCCCATATTAATAATTGTAAATGGTTGACCTACATTAGAGAAAAGGGACCATAGTTAGTTGTAAACAAGCCATAGTTAATAAATAAAGTGGTTAACCTGTGTTAGGCATGGGACCACTAGTAGTTAGGGTTTTGGATGTCATTTAGCTATAAATAGTCTTAGTTATTAAGGGAAAGATCAACGAGTCTTATTGTAATTGAGCTATGCTCTACTGGAGCTTGCCCCCTTAAAGAGGCAAGTGAACATTCAATATGTTTCTTAATAATAAAATACTTTGTTTTTTTTCTCATTTCATGTGATAATTATGTGTTTTGGGCTATATTTATTCGTATTTATGGTATTCTAGATTTCTCGCAGATTAAGAGCATAACAAGTGGTATCAGAGCACTTTCCAGGGCCAGTTGTACCTCCAATTTTTGCATATTTGTTTTTAAGGCTAGAGACGTGTTTCGACATCAACCACAACATCTATTTTTGAGCGCATAAACCTATGGATTTGGGGAGGCATGCATGAGGGAACTGCAAGAGGTGGTCATGCTTTTTGGACTCCCTTGTAACCCCTATGGGTACCCCTTTGAGCAGCTGCGCATTAGACAAAACCACGTATGGAATGCACTTCCACTTACCCTTGGGTATATCGGAAGCCCCCTAGGTTGGCCTAAAACTTAACCTTAGATAAGATATCAACCACCTTGCTACTACAGTACATTGAGAATACCACTCGGGGATATTACTTGCACGTATAATAGGGTAGTTGGGTAGTACGACTTAGGGTACGGTTGATCCTCCTTAGTTAGCACCCTGAAAGATTAGCTTAGTACTATTGTTGGACCCCTGGGTATATTGTGATCTGTAGCACCTGACAACCCTTTGTGACCATAGTTTCCTTTGCTATCTAAAGATTTCCCTCTACCTTATTTTCCAAATCAGATCTAGCAATCAGGGTTCTATCTCCGTCGTACAACTCAGATTCAATAGTTGGGGTCTTCACAGTGCATATCAGATTGTTTGTGCAATGAGGGTTTTAGCTACCATAGTCCAGATCATATTGTCGCAACACATTTGACAAGACCAAGACCTTGGGGTTTATGTTACTATAGTCCAAGCTTGATTTTCACAGGACATTAGGAAATATCAAGATTTCTGGAATTCAACCACTGTAGTATTAATCAACAGAGTAAAACTCCTTTCCGAGTAAAAGAAAAATAAAAATTGAGACCATCTTGGGTTGCTTGCAAGAGACTTAGCCCATAAGCTTCAGGACAACGAGTTAGTCACAGTGGTACCATTCACTTGTAAGCCCCCAATTTTCGGTGGTCCCAATTTTTTTTCCGACGTGACTTCAAGTGACCCACACCATTAGACTCTCAAGCTCACCCTCTTTCCAGGAAGACTACTCCTAAGTAATTGGCTGGGGTGGTGAATGCTAGGTACCATATCTCAAGTTATGGATTCTGAGAGGGTCGAACACCTTGAAAAAAGGTTCAAACAATTCCAGGCCGATATGGACAATATTACCACAAAACTCTCATGACTAACAGAGCTTACAACAAAGTCTCATTGGGAGGAGCTTAGTGTTGATGCACACATAAAAGCATAATCCAGCCATCACATTCAATTCCATGGAAATCACCACCATTCCAACAACTAGACACCCAAGATGGACACATACAAATGGAACAATATTTCTCCCTTAATGATATATGTGAAGATGACACTAAACTACATGTGGGAGCCCTTTACTTGGACCAAGAGAGATGGAAATAGTGGTAGTGGCATCATATGTGTTATCCAGGGAAAGCAACTTGGAACATGTTCTCAAAATCCATATGTGATCATTTTGTCCGAGAATCTAATATTTTGGTCTATCTCACTAAGCTTTGGAAAATAGGTACAGTAAAGGACTACATTGTATCCTTTGAGAAATTGGCCATCAGAACTGACAGTATAGGAGATGACTTCTACTTAGAGTGTTTCATCAATGGCCTAAAAGAATCCATCCAATCCCATGTCTAGATGCACCACCCAACTACTTGGTTGGACGCATGTACAAAGGCCTTAGATGTGGAAATCGCCTTGAATTCCCATTCCAATCATCCAAATTTCATCGCTAAGGTGCATCCCACCCAGGCTCAAGGCCCCACCCAAACACTTAAGGTTCAAAATGTGTCACCAACAGAAGTGCCTGAAAGAAGAAAACAAGGATTGTGCTACTACTATGATGACATGTACTCCCCTAGACATAAATGCAAGGAACCAAAATTATTTCAAATTAATGTTACCGATAACAGATCATCCGAGGAAGCTCCATCCCTTGAGGTTCCCGAGGATGAAGTTGGGGAAACCCAAACTGACATTGATCTCACAACTATGCCATATGAGGTAGTTATCTAACTACATGTCTTGGATGGCATTTATTTGCCTCAAACTCTCAAAATCTAAGGCTTTATTAAACATCAACTAGTAGTGGTATTGATTGATAGTGGAAGCACTCATAACTTTATCTATAAGAGAGTCACATAAACTATTCATTTCTTTGTGCGAATGGTATCTAATTTCCAAGTGCTTATCGCTGATGGGGACCATGAAATGTTAAGGCCACTATGAAAATATTAAGCTTCGAATGGGAGACTACTGCCTAAAGGCCCACATGTTTGTTATTGAAATGGGTGGTTGTGAAATTATCCTCGGTGTTGAATGGCGTTGCACACTAGGCCCTATCACAATGGATCTCGAGGAGTTATATATTTGCCCCAACGTCAGTTCTTATTCATCTCCAATGATCGTGGTCCTAAATAATGATGGAGAATGGCACATGTGTCTGGACTTTCGGGCCCTCAATAAGCTCACTATCAAGGACAAATTTCCTGTTCTGGTTGTTAATGATTTGCTTGATGAACTGCATGGTGCTAAATTATTTACCAAGCTAGACCTCCACCTAGGCTATCACCAAATACACATGAAGGAAGTAGACATTCCAAGACTGCCTTCTGAACTCATGAAGGCCATTATGAATTCTTGTTCATTCCATTTGGTCTTTGTAATTCTCTATCTACTTTTTAACGCCTCATGAACCACCCACTGAAACCATATCTTTGAAAATTTATCCTAGTCTTCTTTGATGACATTCTAATATACAACATAACCTGGGACAAACATATTTAGCATGTAGACAAGATATTGCAACTACTCTAAGATCACAAATTATTTGTCAAATTATCCAATTCTCTTTTGGCGTGGAAGAAGTCGAGTATTTGGGACACATTGTGGGTCATGAATGGGTGAGGGTTGACCTGAAAAAGATTCAGGCAATTTAAGATTGGTCCCAACCAAAAACCTTGAAGATTTTGAGGGGATTCTTGGGTCTCACTCGCTACTATCCTAAATTTATTTGCAATTATGGTCTCATTGCTAGACCCCTCACTAATCTTCTCAAGAAAAATTCATTTTTCTGGATGGATGCAGCTCAACAGACCTTCTTTGCTCTCAAATAGGCCATGTGCTCCACTCCCATATTGATTGTACCAAACTTCATCAAATCTTTTGTCATTGAATGTGATGCTTTTGGTATCGGTATTGGCACTGTATTAATACAGGAAGGTAGACCATTGGCTTTCCCTAGCCAACAACTCAGTGGAAAACATCTGGGTAAATTTACTTATGAGAAAGAAATGATGCCCATATTACATGTAGTAGACAACTGGTGGCCATACTTGTTGGGGAGACGTTCACAAATTCACATGGGCCAAAAAAGATTAAAATATTTTCAAGAACAATGTCTATCATCGCCACAACGAAATAAATGGCTTGCCAAAATGATGTAATATGATTATGAGATAATTTACAAGAAAGGTCATGACAATGTAGTGACTGATGCTTTATTGCGCCAATTTGAGGATGAGAGCACCTTGATATCAATCTCTCTACCCATACCATATTAAATTGAAGAGGCCTAAAATGAATGTTTCTCTAACCCCTATCTTTCCCAACTCATTAATAACTTAAGAGAAGATCCTAATTCCTAATCTGACTACTCTTGGAAGTTTGATATTCTTCACTACAAGGACCAAGTAGTTATATCCACAGCATCCACCTTCAAAATCCACATCTCGGATGAGCTACACTTATCTCCAATTGTAGGACATTAGAGCTTTCAAAATACTTATGCTCGTGCATGTTGTTCTTCCTTTTGGACTGGCATGAAAAATCGTATTCTTACTTTTGTAGCTGAATGTGATGTGTGCCAATGTAACAAAGGGGAAACAATCAAGCTACCGGGAACCTTACATCCATTGCCACTCCCCGCCTCTGTCTGGATGGATGTTTCCATGGATTTCATCACTGGTCTCCCAAAGTCAGGAAACAAATAAATCATCGTGGTGGTTGTGGATAGACTTTCTAAATATGCTCATTTTTGCACTCTATCACACCCATTTACCCCCACTTTGGTGGCTCAATTTTTCTTGGACTAGATCTTCAAACTACATAGTATGTTGACTTCCATTATGTTTGATTGTGACCCCACTTTCACTAGCAAATTTTTGCAAGAAATTTTCAAGCTACAAGGCACACAAATCCAACTATGTACCGCCTATCATCCCCAAACGAAGGTCAAACAAAAGTAGTCAAAAAATGTTTGGAGACATATCTAAGGTGCTTCACTTTAGAAAAGAAACATCAATGGGTAGAGTGGCCACCTTTAAATGAATGGTGGTATAATACTAACTATCATGAAGCCACCAAAATGACTCCATATGAGGCAGTGTATGGCCAAATCCCACCTTCACCTATTTCTTACATCCCTGGATGTCATAAAGTACATCCAATTTATCAAATCCTACAGAATTATGCCTCTGGGATAGCTCATCTCAAAGATAATCTACATTAAGTTTAGAACCGAATGAAGCAATAGGAAAACCAACATCATTCCAAGCATGCATTTCAAGAAGGGGATTAGGTATTCCTACGATTCCAACCATATAAGAAAACATCTCTCAAAGAAAAGGGCTTCCAGAAACTAGCACCAAAACTATATGGACCTTATTATATACTTCAACGCATAGGAGCAGGCGCCTACAAACTGGCCTTGCCACCTACTTCAAAAATCCATCTGGTCTTCCATGTAAGTGATGGGGAACAATTGCAGAGTTCAAACAAGTCTACTTGAATTGAATCAGAAAGGATCACTTTGGCTCTGACCAGAACAAACCCTTGATACTCGTGAAAGACATCTCTGTGACCGCGTGATCAAGGAAGATGCGACCTGGGAACCAACCACTATTCTTCAACAATTTTCGTAGCTTCATCCTTGAGGACAAGGCTGCTTTCGATGGGGGAGGGAATGTTAGGGTCCATCCCTAACCTGTTTATTTATGTAATAAGCCTAATGGGCAGAGTTAGAGTCATAGTTTGTTAGAGAGTCAATAAATCCAATAATAATAATTGTAAGTGGTTGACCCACATTAGAGAAAAGGGACCCCAGTTAGTTGTAAACGACCATAGTTAATAAATAAAGTGGTTAACTCATGTTATGCAAGGGACCACTAGTAGTTAGGGTTTTAGATGTCATTTAGCTATAAATAGTCTTAGTTACTAAGGGAAATATCATCGAGTCTTAATGTAATTGAGTTATTCTCTACTGGAGGTTGCCCCCTCAAAGAGGCAAGTGAACATTGAATCTATTTCTGAATAATAAAATACTTTGTTGTTTTCTCATTTCATGTGATAATTCTGTGTTCTCAGCTATATTTCTTAGTATTTCTAGTATTTTGGATTTATCATAGGTCAGGAGCATAGCAATGAAACACAAGGGTACTGACTTCTGTGTAGTTCATCCTTGTAGTGTGAAAATCATTTGTTTCTTAATATGCAAAGCTATATATACTAGAGGGTCATCTGATTCAAAGTTAAAAGTCACCTTGAAGTTTTGATTTATCTCTCCCCAATTTGTTGTTCCTTTATGCACCTCCATCTTTGTATACCAATTTCAAGAGAAAATGTCCATTGTATGTATGAACCAAGGTACCCACTCTTCTTCTGGTATATTTTTCCTAGTCCATGTTATGTTGCATAATTTGAGATGAGCAGTAGGAAAACTCAATCCCATATACTTTTGATTAACATTTATAGCACTCAATCCAAACCTGATCTACTAGAAATGTCTTCATTTCTACCATTTCTCCATTCTTTCTTTAAGCACAACCCACCATCATGCAAGAATTTCTTTGAAGGCTACATATAGGACTCATAATATAATTTTTTAATGTACCTATGACTCAAATTATTTCACAAATAAGCACACATCTATCATTGCACAAAACTTTGTGGGATTATGTACCTCTATCTCAATCCAATATATTACAAGGGTAATGTGAGCACAGCTTTTGGTGGACACTTTGTGTAACCTCTACTACCAATTCTCAAGTGCTTCATTTGAATCTAATGTGTAGGAATTAATACTTTTCCAACTTAACATAGCATCCATAGTTGGAATAACATAGTTATCCCTACACATAGTTACATTATATATTTTGTCAATATCTCTTATGCTAAGTCCATCCCTCACATGTTCCACATAGTGATATCCTTCTATTGGGTCTAGTGGCTTAGTAACATTCAAATCTATTAAATAAAAAATAATTTGTCTTTTCTTCAAGTTTATTATGACCTGATTGTCGAAATCCTAGTCAATTCCTAACAATGTAGGGTATGTTTTGGTATCATTCACAATCACTATGACTTCAAAATAATCAATACTTATAACTCCCTTAATGTTGTTGTCTACCCCTGTAAACCTGCCAATTGGGAAAATTTTGTATTTGTTTACAAATCTTTGTTGGATGGGTGACCAAGTCAACTTCGTCCTCCCCATAATTTCCCAAGTCTACTTAGGAAGAATATTTATTTCTAACACTAGTTCAAAAATAATGTTTTCAATATCATAATCTCTAATCTGTGCATTAAGCATGAATTCTCTATTTTTCCTTTTCTTATGCATAACCTACTTAATTGTGTGTCAGGGGCTTTGTGCAATAGGTAATTCTTATTCCTACACACACTAGTCAATCATCTTGAGTAGCTTATGGAGGGCCATTTCATTCTTTGTTAGTTCTAAACAACTCTTCAAGAAATCGTTAATCGAGCTTACCTCCTGAAAAGTTTCTCCAGGTGTACTTTTGTCATAAACCTGTAGCATATTGTTTACAACAACTCCTCATTACATGGTTGAACTCGATGATCCCCATTCTAGTAAAACGTCTAATTCTTTCCCAGCTTCCTTGTACATATGTTCTTATTTTTCTAGGTCAAATATTGGAGTCAGTTTTGTAACTTTCCATACCCATTGATGCGGTTGGATCCATTGTCTAGATGCTTCTACTCCCATCCTCATTCTTTTGCACATAACGTCTGCTACCTGTTGATGATATAAATGTTCTTTAGAAGATATCATTTGTATATTATTTCCTCTCTTTTCTTCCCATTTCACAATAAGATGATGGAAATATAACATGATCCAATTGTTTACAATATGTGCACTTTGTGTGTAAGGGTTAGGGAAACATTTTACAATGTGTCCTAGGTTCCTATAGTTATAATAGGTTATTAGGCCCTTGCCTCTTCCAAATCCTCCTCTACCTCGACCTCGAAAGCCTTATCCTCTTCCCTACATCTCTTGGCCTCTACCTTGATTATAAGATTTAATCATGTTATAGATAAACATTCTGACTTCACTTCCTTCAACTTCGTGTACCCTAGATCCATTGGTGGTGTGCTCCATTGTCAAATCCAACATGCAAAATGTATGGATTTCATCTCAAACTGTCTTGCAAAGTCACATAGCAGAGTTTTAACTGAGCTTTGTTACTTCCACATCATAGGACATGTTGTTTGTATATGTCGACATACTCTACTCATTACACACCATAGCCCTTGCCCTTGAGACAAAGGATTTGTAGCTTCGGTAGCCATATATTCTATCACAATTTGGCATTTGTACCTATGATGTCCCTATTTCCTGCATATATTACACCAAAATCCTTCTCATTTTTCCTTATATTTTGTTAAATCATGTAGTTGTATTACCGAGGCTCCTAGTTGTGACTAAACTTGTGCCCTCCCTACACTATTTTTGGTTCTTGTAGGATATGCTTCCAACTTCATGGCATGTTCTAAGGCCTCAGACTATGAAGTGAACTTTTGTTGAGTTAACAAGATGTGTATATGAGGTATAAATACTGCAATAAATCATTCCTTACGTTATGCATTTAGAATTTTAAATGTTAGATGATTAAGTAAAATCTTAAATTTATGATGGAAGTACCATACGAAATCATTAATGTTCTGTTAAATCTCCTTAATCTTTGTGATACACTAGGATTTTTCTTTTGGTTTCTAGAACTCTTTAAGAAATGTCACCTAAGTTCTCCCAATGATCTACCTTGTCCTCCTAGTGCAACAACATTATATTTCATATACCACATAAGCATGTGGTCTCTGAAGGCTGTTATAGACATATTTGGGCATTGCAACCCCAATCATATATGTCCATAAACCAAGGGCTTCTGAGTCCCTAAAAGTGTTGTTTCATACCCTAAAGGAACAAGGTCAGCTGATTACATCATCTCCCAGAATTTCTCCATGGAAAACTGCTCAGAACTTATCAAAACTGGACCATACAGACTGCTCTGTGCAAAGGGTGCGATGCATCTCACCTGCCA